>PYAF01000142.1:1377114-1401324 GCA_007407185.1 Glycine tomentella | reverse complement strand
CTATCTATCAACATTATCATAGTCATATACTAGTATTTACTACACCAGGGACCGACCGGGTTTCAAATGGAAGGGAGAGTGTGTGTGGGCCTCGAATAATTAATTGAACATAAGCAAGCAAGGTTTCACTAAGAATCGAATTGAAAAATAAATAAATAAAAAGGAGAAATTGAAGTGAGATAAATAGCATTATAGCAACGGTTACTAGCGAAAGACTGCGATGATCAGAGAAAGTGGCTGCACTGATCGGAATTGAATTCGATGGGCACTGAGTGGTTGGATGCATTCAATGTTGAGAATTAATTCGTGTACTGATCCGCACCCACTCCTTCTCACTCTCTCTCACACACATGAAAGTTGAAACAATGAAAGATAAGTTGGTGGTGATGGAAATGGAAAGTGGTTTTGTGAGGAACGCATAATTTGAAAAAAATGTGTGTTGGTTTCGGTCCATCCTGCTTGTCAGATTCATTCACCCGCCAATTTGTTTCCCCTTTCAAATTCTGTTTTCCACTTTTTCCTTTCTCGACCTTGCTACAATGCTAGCTTAAAATGTTCATTTTTAAACACCCTTTTGAAACATATTCTAGGCCATGTTTACAAATGGGTTTAAATTCATTTTTTCTCCTATAGTTTCACAACCGTAAAATTTTAGTTCTTTAATTTTTTATTTATTATAAGATTGGTCTTCATGTTTTTAAATTTTAGCAATTTTAGTTCACCGTTGATCTGTCGTCAATTTTTTTTAATAAAAATTGTTAACCTAAATTTTTAAAACATCAATGACTAAATATACAATAAAAATTTGTATAACCATAAAATTATAAGAATTAAAAGTGGATTTAAGCTTTTATTATTTTATTTTTTAGGTTTTAGTCGCCCTGATTCTTATTTACTGAAAATTTGCTATTAAAATTTGTTATAATTTTTTTCTCATATTTGTATTCATAAATTTTTATTTTTTATGAAACCTCTCCACGTGTGTGTGCATCAATAGTCGAGTAAAAATAGTTATGAGAATTGATATTTTCCTCCTGTTCCCAAGAAAAAAAATATATTTTCCTTAAACCATGTTGAGACTTGTTTTGGATCAGGCTTCACTCAGGTCTGACAAGGCCTAATTGCTTCAATCAAAAATCCTATTTCTTACACCAGTTATTTTTTTAATACATTACATTCAACATGTATAGTGTAATATCGATTTTGTTATTTCTGTAATCCGTAAAATATTTACGGATTCGTAATCCATAAGAATCTTATGAATTCGCAATCCATAAGTTAAAAATTTTAAAATGATTTTGAAATAGTGGATTAATTAATATTGCTATATATAACATTATAACTTTAAATGCATATTTAATACACATAAATTTACATAATAACTTTATAACAATTAATTTTTATCTAATAATATTTTTTTAACATATATAAATTTCTGAAGAATATGAACTTATGATTTTATAAAATTAAATTTTTTAATATATATGAACCTAATATATTTTTTTTATCTAATAATGCATATTTTAAACCATGATTTTGTAATGCATATTTTAAACCACTTCCCAAGATTGCTCCAAGTCAAGCACGCTTAAGGCCTTGCTCTGATACCACTTGTAACGCCCGACTATTTGCAGGATCAATGACTGTCTCTACATACCAACACAAGACTTTTCAGTGTGCTTTGTCCTCACTCACAAACTTTTTGAGAAACTTCCCAAGAGGTCACCCATCCCAAGATTGTTTCAAGTCAAGCACGCTTAATCGTGGAGTTCTTATGTTATGGACTACCGAAAAGTAGATGCACCTTGTTGGTATAGGTAGTACCTATTAAATCCTTTTAAGTTATCCTCAATTGTACAGTCTCATACTTGCACAGTCTATGGATCCCTCTCGTTCGGGTGTATTCGATTCATTCATGTATCCCTCCAGCTGAAAGCCAGCCAGGAGTCGCTCCTTGTCCGTGTCTCACTACACCAGCAATCACTTCCCGTCCTTATCAATGCCTAGGATGTTACGTTAACTTTCCTTATCAAATAAGAAATAAATTCAAAGACCCCTTCTATTTTTGTAGAAGATAATGACCCTATCATGAAGAAGATAATTACTTTATCTCAATATTTTAGGGAGCATGAAGGGCATTTAAACAAGTTAGCGTGCTAATGATAAAACATTGGATATGCGAGTCACATATCTTATATATCCTTCATTTGGCCGCCTTTCAAAATTAATGTGAAATCTAACTATAACTTTAAAATTTGGGAGCACCTAAAAACTCTCTTAAATAACTAAGACTTGATTTAGATTTTCATAGAATTTATTTTAGAAGAATCAGTGTTAAGAAAATTGCTAGTTTTTTATAATGGTACTATAAGTGAGTTAAACAAATTTATTATATAAAGTCCATAAAAGAAAATTACATTTTTTGGAATATAAAACCCAAAATCAATTACAGTTACCATAATATAAATTTTGGAACCTCTAAAATTTAACTAAACAAATAACGGTATACTAATTTAAAATTATTTGATATTTCATTCATATAACTTTTAAGTATTCATATAATTTTTAAGTTCACATAATATATATTTTTAAAATACACATAACTATGAATAGTTTAATTACTTGTTATTATTTTTCAAATTTGACAAACATTAAAGCATTGTATAGTTATAATTCAATGATTTGATTGGTAAAATACACTTTCTGTATAAAGCTATTACTGGTGTAAAAGTTGATGTATGTATCATTTTTTAAGGTACACGTTATTAATAAACTCTCACTTATTTTTAAAAGAAACATGCTGATAATTTACAACTTGAATTTGCTAACAAGCTTCAAAAAGTGTAGATTTATTAAAATAAGAATATATTTGTTGATCCCATCTCGACACTTAATATTCACATTACAACTAATAATAATTAAACAGTCGAATCAATTATCAATCAATTTTTTATGCAAATTAATTGTATCACAATTATTATATATATCTTTACTGGTATCTATTGATGCTATTTGCTTCGAGATGGTTGTACTATTAAGACTTTGTTTAGGAGTTAGGAGGGGATGAGAATAAAAGAGATTTGAGGGGAAGAGAGAGAAGGAAAGGGAAGAAAATGAGGAAAATTCATTCCTTCTTGTTTGAGAGTTAAATTTATATTAAAAAAAGAAAATGAAGAATTACTAAGATACTTTTATAATTTTGTCTTTGAATTGTAATTCAGTGTTTTATATTTTAGTGTTTTATTAATATTGGCTGGGGTAGGATAATAATTTTATTACTTTTTATTCTAAAAACTCTCAAATTGGAGAAACAATAACAATTTTATTTTTAGACTTTGAAGATTTTAAAGTAGTTTTAAAAATCTTCAAATTCTTATCCTCAAAAATTAAAATTCTCAAACGAAAAGACAAAAATATATCATCATCTAAACCTATCTTTTCTCTCGCTTCTCCTTTAAAATCTTTCTCCCAAACAAACCTAAAAAAACCTTTCTTTTCTCTCGCTTTTCCTTTAAAATCTCTCTCCCAAACAAACATAAGAGAAGCTACTGTATTGACTATAATTAATAAGGAATATATATAAGCATCCAGAATCTTCTGCTTTCTAACAAAAGACTACAAAAAGGGAATGCAAAAAGACAGAAAAAACATACAGAAGAACTATTCCACTAAGCCGCCCAACCACTAGTGATCAATGGTAGTATTAATTATTAAACAATTCCAAATTGCCATTGAAATAAGGCCGAACAAAACATTCTATTTTAAATGTTGGCTTCATTATTTATCGATCTGGAAAAAGAAATGCTGGCATTATTAATTAATAGTCAATGAATAAAAACGTGAGCACATGTAATACTGATTTACAATCATCGGAGTTTATGAGCCACAAATATGAGGAGTCTTATTCATATATCTCTCTGTCGGCTGTCATAGTGGAAAAAAAATGCCACCATTGTTATCATCATCAATTAATTTTAGCCTCCTTTTGTTAATTTGGCTAAATGGAAAACGACGTCTCAGGTTTCACATGTGTGTGTGTGTGTTTTTTAATGCAAGTGGATCGTCGAGTATGATAATAATATTTGCTTAGGATGCTTATCCACCCAATATTTTTTTTAATTTCCTCGTTTATTGTTCAATTGATTAATTACTATTGAGCTCATGACTAAGAAAATAAAACATGAACACACATCATAGGATTTTTAAAATACACAAAAGAGTATGCTAAGGGGTTAGATAGGTCCTCGATTATTAATCAAGCGTTATCCAACCACTCTTGTGGGTCCATGGTCGGTGCATGACAACCAAGAATGGCTGTACATTCACAATCAAATCCATTATATTTATGTAGTTTCTTGTTATATAAACCTAAGCAAAGGTTTATGAGGCAGCACTAATTTATATAGCAAGTTAGCTAGGTTGGAAATATTTTGGTTTTGTAGAAGTGAGGTGAGGTGCCAAAATGGTAAAGATAAATCTCGGTACTTTCGATGACTCTTTTAGTGTCGCCTCTCTTAAGGCTTATTTCGCAGAGTTCCATGCAACTCTGATTTTCGTGTTCGCTGGTGTTGGTTCAGCCATCGCTTACAGTAAGTGCTCAACCCTGATTAGTTAACTTGATATTTGAATTATAAAGAAATCAATTTATGTCGGTTAAGTGTTACCTATAACTAAACGCCAATCAGTGTCCTTAAGACATTGCTGAAAAAATTAAAAGGATAATTTCTTTTATTAATATACACAAAATTATGCTTTTTATAACTTTTTTTTTTATATATTTTCCTATAATTTCCATCATAAATATTTTTTTAAAAAAATTTCTTAACCAAAAATAATAGTTAGCAGACTCTTAACTATATATTAACCACATCAAAACATATAGGTTCATGCAGTATCTGTTGGTGTGCACGAAAAAAAGATGAACTAGTTGGTGACTACTAAGTAAATGTAGGCACATGCTTGCTTTAATCCATTTATGGTACGTATGGACATTCTAAACATGAAAATTTCGGGAACTAATTAACTTGGTTTGCATGAGTCAACAGAAATGGACTGATAATTGATAGCACGTGAAGTTGCATATAAGAAAAATCCTTAGGTACTCTTTGAATTTTAAAACTATTACAATTATCACTATAAATTTTTACTTTAGCTAAAGTCTCAAACTAACAATTTCTATTAACAATGTAATTGATGGAATTAACTTTCTCTCTAAAGTGAACAATTTTGTAAAATGAAAATATCATTAATTTGAATTAAAGTACTTCTTAATCTTAGCTAACTTTATAAATTTACTTTCTCACTCCTGGATTGTTTGGATAAACAACTTTATTAAAGCCTTACTAAATAAGAAATATTTATTTTAAAAGCACTTATGTATAAGTTGTTTTGATAACTAAAAGGAAAATAAGATTACTCTGTTTTTATATAAGCTATAAATTGTTTTCATAAATCATCACGAACCTATTAAAAATGAGCTAAAAACAACTTATGGACATAGTTAAACTATTTTCGTAACTTCTCTCAAACACATATATAAATGGTTTATATATCAGAAGATAAATCCAAATAAATTGTATATGAACTCCCAAACTGGCCTAAATATAGTTTTTTATAAAGTCAAACCAATAATTGATAATAAGTTCATATAATGTTTTTTTTTAAAAAAAATAAAGATATACGATTCAAAAATTAGTTGTGTGAAAATGAAGTAAACTGACTATTCTATTTATATTAGAAGATAATTTTATTTCAACATCTCCTTTGAATAGTCATAGGTTATTCTCTGTCGTTAGCTTTTAATTGGTAAACTTAAGTTTCGTACCAAATAGCATGTTGTCTTAAAATTTTGATCACTTCATTAAGTTTTATTTAACGCAACTAATGAAATGGACTGATCAAATTAACTAACGGTAATTGCTTCATAATTATCTATCTCACTACTATAAAATAACTAATAGAGTTGGTGAAAGTACCATAAAAGAACGAGTGATAATATTTTTTCATAGTTATCTATCTCACTACTACTGTAAAGTTAATATCCTTTCATATCTATTAAAAAGAAATTGTATTGTTTTATAAAAAAGAAGAAGAAGAAGAAATTGTACTATAATATTGGCACAAGCGTACATGGAATAATGGAGTGGTTGGTTGTGTTGTTTTTATATAGACGAGCTTACAAAAGATGCAGCCTTGGATCCAACGGGGCTTGTGGCAGTAGCTGTGGCCCATGCATTTGCACTGTTTGTAGGTGTCTCCATCGCAGCCAACATCTCAGGTGGCCATTTGAACCCAGCTGTTACTTTTGGATTGGCCATTGGAGGCAACATCACCCTCATTACTGGTTTCTTGTAGTGGATTGCCCAATTGTTGGGTTCCATTGTGGCATGCCTCCTCCTCAATTTGATCACCGCCAAGGTATTTCTTTTTTCAAAATATGTTGTTACGAGAAGAATGACTATATACAGTGTAATAAAATTTTAAAAATTAATTTTTATAATAATTATCTTAAATTTTATACAAATAAGTGCGATATAATTAAATTTGTAAGTTATTACACGCTAACAAATTCAATTAGAAATAAATAAAATCTGATGTGATATTGTTTTGGATATTCGCAGAGTATTCCAACCCACGCGCCGGCTTATGGTGTGAACGATTTTCAAGCTGTAGTGTTTGAGATTGTAATCACATTTGGGTTGGTTTACACAGTGTATGCAACTGCAGCTGACCCAAAGAAGGGCTCATTGGGTATCATTGCACCCATTGCTATTGGGTTCGTTGTGGGTGCCAACATCTTAGCAGCAGGCCCATTCAGCGGTGGTTCAATGAACCCAGCTCGCTCATTCGGCCCAGCTGTGGTCAGTGGAGACTTCGCTGCTAACTGGATCTACTGGGTTGGCCCATTGATTGGAGGAGGTTTGGCTGGCTTGATTTATGGAGACGTCTTCATTGGTTCCTATGCCCCTGTCCCAGCCTCTGAAACCTACCCTTGAGCTTCAACTTGAAAAATATGAGTTCTTCTTCTATTCACTTGTGTGTCCTGTCTCTTCAAGTTTCATCTTTGTTCACCGTTTGATGTCTTGAGCTTCATGGCTTTTTGCATTTTTAACTGTACCTTTATCTATTATTCACCGCTTGTAATAATTATGTAAATTATAATTCGAACTTGATGCATGGATTGTTGGAAGGTCCCCCCCTGGTTTTTCGGTTTTCGTCCTACCAATAATGACAGCGAGCTAGTGGTTTTTACGGATCAGATATGCCGTTCACTAATGAATCTCAGCCGATATTTAATAGAATAATATAATTAAAGAATGTGTGGTAAAAGATGAAACTGCACCTCGTGCAGTTATTTTCCGAGCTGTAGGGGATCCGAATCCGAGTTTTACAACTACAATCTCAAACATCACTACTATAAACTTTTCCTCGGAACTGTAATTATCATTTATCAATGTACAATTAACTATTAAGCTTTTTAGACCTTGCGGCGTGGCCTCAGCAAAATCAAGTTCAAAGATTTTTTTTAAGGGGGATTATGCATTGTAATGCCATCTTCCGTTTTGCCAAGATATAAGAAATGAAAGTCCTAATCCTTGCTTGGTATATCGCATCACATGAAGTGCTCACATAGTCACATTGCATAAGGTAGCAATTGCGCTTAGTATGTATTAGTTACAACATTTGGTCAACCTAAAATTTTCAAAATTCAATTTTAGTTCCTTTATAAAATTGTCCATTTTTCATCCTCTAAATGCATCACTATTGCTTCTTAAGGTACTTTTAGATAGTACTTTATAAAAGGTTAAAAACATACAATATATTGAAAAGGCAACTTTGAAGATTTTAAAGGACCAAAAATATATTTTATCCTAATATTTTTTTTAAAAAGAAAAACACATCCTTCGCTATTAATTCAAGTCCATGGCCTTCAATTAAGTTGCATGTCAAAGTTAGGAAATAAAGACTGAGATCCAGCATGAAAACAATTATAATTGAGAAATTTGATCAACATTTAAGTATGATTTAATATCATTCTAAAATAAAATAACTCATCATAAGAACATTAAGCTACATAATTTTCCCAATTGTCAGAAAACTGACAACTTGGCCAAGAAGACGTAGAGCAAACAATGAAGGAAACTTGAGGAGTAATAAAATTAAAAGCTAAGAAGAGATCTCTTTCGGGGCACAAGAAAGTAGAATGTCAGCAAACCAGAAATCTACATCAGCAATTTCCGACAAAATCTTCTGTTATCCACAAAAAATTTCAAGCTCCCGAACCACCAACAAAGCATGATTCAGATCAGGATAATCATAATACCCGTTCCTCAGCGGAATGGAGTACTATTGCAACCTATAAATGACAATCACATGAATGAGCAATTTTACACCCAGACAATAATATTATTAAGAACGCACTTTGCCTAAAATTTCTCAAACAGGAAACTAATGCAATATCAGTGAAGCAGTTATATTTTCAGCCATAACGAGAATGCCAACTTTCTAAATTGCTGACAAATCATCTCTGGCAGCTACATACTAAAGAGGGACTCTTATGTGCATACATCATGAATAGATCGCTTCTAAGTTAATTTACTCAACCGGGCCGTAAACATATACAAATATATAGGATGAGGGTATGACCCATGAAACAAGAGGGACAAAATATAGAAAAAATATTTAAACCTCAAATCAAGCCAAATTTTTTTTAACAACACTAAGGTTCAGTAACTCATCTGTCTACATATATAACAAATAAAAATTTATCAAATAAAAATAAATTACATTCGTGTTTAGATAACCAAAAAATGTAGTAGGAATTGTGAACTAGTTTAAGAAGAAAAGTTTCCAGAAACTCACACGGTAGCTACTGAGTTACAAAGATAGCAGTTGGCTTTCCAGGAGATGGAGGATTTTGATTAAGTAAAGAAGCTAGTGGTCCAGCTCTGGCCAAGGAATCAGCATCTGCTGCAGATAAAATTTCCACATCTTCTAGACCTATCTGTCTCTTGATCAATTCCAAGTTTTCCTTAAGAACCTCAATTTCACCAAATGGCAATCTCAAATCTAGGGCTTGAGCCCCAAGTGTAATTGCCTCCTCTTTCTTAAACCTCAAGAAAGGCATACAACGTTTTTGGACTTGTTTAAAATTAGAAGATTGACCTACAGAACTCTGTTGTAAAGCCTGCAATATCTCAGACTCTGGAGCGAAAGTTCGAGTATCTCTGCTAAATTTTTTCTGAAGAATACTCAGGCACTCGGCTTCCCAACTATCAAACTGTTCATTTACATATATCAAGCCTGTCACCTTGCTATCTGTCAGTGATGCAGCTGGAGGACCTTTCTTATTACCTTTCTTTGAGCCTGAAAGTTGCTTCTGAAGCAACTTCCTCATCAAAACAATTGAGTCCTGCAAATATTTATTGGCACTCTTCAGTGTGAGATCAGGAGCATCAGCTGTCGGCCAGCCTGCATTTACCACAAAACCATCCTTCTTCAAAAGCTCTCTCCAAATAAATTCTGCATAATGTGGGCAGATGGGTGCTATAAGACGTGTCTGCACATCCATAAAACGCCACACCAAGTCACGATTGCAACCTCCAACCCCACATGAGAATCTATACTCATCCCTAGCAGCCTGAAGATCATAAAAGCCAGTCTTGAGAGCTTCTCGAAACATGTAGTTGGTGTAATTTTGCTCAGTTGTCTGGACAGCAATGTTAATCTCATTGGCAAACACACGATCCGCATATGTAGATGGTGGACCAGTTCTCATGGAAGATTCTGCTGCCAGATTATCTTCATACCATGCAATCTCTTTGGTGAGCCGGAGAATTGCAGCATTTGCAGTCTCAAAAACAAAATTTGCATCATCAACACCATCACCAGCATCAGCCAAAGAGAACCGAGTAGCATCGGCTGAAAACTCCTCAATTGCCTGACGCAATGTCCTGAAATTTCCAGTGGACTTGGACATTTTCTCAGAATTGAGCATAATGTGTCCGTTGCATCTAAACCCGCGAGGCCAGTGATGCTTGGCCATAATTGCAGTATGGTTGTAAATGCAAAAGGTAAGATGATTCTGGATGAGATCCTTACCAGAAACTCGAAGATCAAAGGGATACCAATATTCAAACTCCCGCTTCATTCTTTCTAAAAGGGATGAGGATATATTGGTTGACTTCGGATATGGTCCACCACAGAAAATATAATCCCAGACATCATCAGTCAGTTGTTGAGGTTTGATGGCAGACTCGCTGGATCCATACATGTCACCATTCTGCAAATGGTGAGCAACAGTGTAATAAGCCATGTAAATGGTGGAATCCGATAAAGACTCAACTAGGAACTGTTCATCCCACGGTATGCGAGTCCCAAGACCAAACGATCTTGAGCAAGCCCACTGGTTCAACCAGCTTAAAGTGTGCTCAAATCCATGTCGTGTCTCATCAGAATACAGGTTCATGTTAGAAAGGCACTCGTCAGCTAGCTTCTTCCATTCTGATTCTCCATATGTAATGTACCACTGATCTGTGAGGGCTACAACACACTCATCGCCAGATCTTGACATCACCCGTTTCTCTGGTTCACTGTAGATAATAGCCTGGCCTGAAAAGTGTGGAACCAAAAAATTCAGTAATAGTGGCAAGATGATTAAGGTCAATACAGGCACACAAAAAGTATAAAAAATTTACAATTAGATATAAAAGAATAAAAAATAGAATAAAATAATGAGTTTAACTTTGATTCATTATTATTGCAAATTATTTCTACTATCATCTAATTACATGTTAATATATGGGGAAATTGCTATAACATTATACCTCCTTTGAGGTCTTTCAAAATGTCACTCACACTTACCTCCCTCATTATATTCTGTAACTTAAACATACTACCTCTTTCATAACATCATATAAATTACACGTTAAAACTCATACTTCCTGAAAACTTCATGAGGCTATTATGCCATTTTGAGAGAAAAACAGGCTGTGCATGTGGGGGGTGGGATTTTTTTTTGGGGGGGGGGGGGGGGGAAGAGCCATAAATCCGTGAAACTTCATTATTATTATATTATCATGTTATATTACACACTTGGCAACAATGCCACAATCTTATGATTTTCCAAAATCTATAAGGTGGATACTTATGTTAAAAAAAAATTCAAAACATTAGTAAGGAAAAAAATATTATCTGATTTCGAGGCAAACACCATTCCAAAGACATGCATGTCATTAGTCTCAGAAATGATTTCTAGATGATACAATGTTTGTAAATAATGTTTCAATACATGTTTTTCCAATACAGAACAAAGTAAAATATTTTTTTGACACCATCCAAATTTAATTATACTTTCAAATTTAAGATATAAATCTATTACTCATAAAACTCACTGTATTCAGTACTCTAAAAAAATATAAAATACAACTCACAGTATTCAGTAAGCCAAAAGAATCTAGAGGACTGCTTTGTATCATTTAGGCAAATCTCAGGGGACGTTAGTGCAATTTCCTCTAATACATAATACAGAAAGAATTTAACCTCTAACATTGTTGTATTAAGCAGGAAAGAAGCAGGAGCCAATCTTTATAAATTTTGAGATATACAAGAACAATAATATTGCACATAATATTTTAAAAAGAAATAGTAAGAAAGTGAATGCTGACCTGTTTCTAAAAGCTTGTTCCTAATCAAGGGCTTAGCTTCCTGAACCTTTCTCCCAGCAAATTCCCCAACAATCATCGTCCCTTCAGTGAAACCCTTCAAGTACGTTTGCTTCTTGGCTTCTACAAGTTTTTCCTTATCATTCTGGCTTACGATTTTCATCTGCAAGCAAACCGTCTCGGCACATTTATTCCCAAACGGGGGAACCTCAATGATGGGCACAATCTCAAAAGGCAGCACCCACTCATCCTTAACCCCATACTTCTCCCTGAGCGCGGGTTTCGCCTTCAAATCATGCAATGCCATGTAGTCATCGGGAGCATCACTGGGCACACTGGTGACAACCCCAGTACCCTTATCCATCAAAATAGACAACATGGGTAGAGCATAAATGACCTCATTGAAGGAAAGTGGAGACTTCAATGGAAGTCCAATCAAGTCACGGCCAGTGAGCTCAAGCAAGCAAGAGGGTTTCTCCGGAACCCGCGAGTGGTTCTGGTAGGCAAGGTTAAGCGCAGCTCGGTGAGCAAGAACAAACACCTCTCTGTCATTGATTTCAAAAGCCCCATACTTCCCATCCGGCAACACCCAAGCATTGGTTTGACCATACATTGTCTCAGGTCTCAAAGTTGCAGCAGCAAGAAACACCTTCTTTCCCTCCAACGCCTTAAATTTTTCGGGAAAAGGAGCAACCAACTCCATCTTGATAATAGTATACTCTTGAGGCTGAACTCCCTCACCACTAGCTCTATCATGATCAGCACAAGGTTGACCATCCAATGGAGAAAAAATAGTATACCTCACATCCTTCACAACCTTCCCCATGGACTTCAACTTCCTCATCTGCCACCTCACAAACGAATCAAAATAAGGGTTCATATCGGTTGTAACGAAAGACCTTCTCCAATCACAACCTAATCCAAAAGCCTTAAGGTCCTCAACAGCCAGAGGTGGAAAATACGAAAGCCACTTATAAGGATCCTGAAATTTGGATATCTCAGCATCGGAAATCCCTACGCTACGCATAATCTCCCACTGGTAAACCTGCCCCGTTGCCTTGGCAGCAGCCTTTGACTTTTTACCTTTGAATTTATCAGGAGGAGCACCGTCGCCAGAAGGTGGTTCTTCTTGTTCTTGCTGCTGCTGCTGCTGTTGTTCTTCTTCTTCGACTTCGGAGGGGAAGACGGGCGGGTCGCCGAATCGCTGGATCTCGCGGGTGAGTTTGTCGGCGGAGGCCTTGATGGGCATGCCGGTGCAGTGGAATGCGAAGGGAAGGAGGACGTTGGCGCCGCAGAGGCGGTGGTAGGCGGCGGCGAACTCGAGTTTGGAGACGGAGAAGGCGTGGCCGAGGTGGAGGAAGCCGTTCATGTAAGGGAAAGGGAAGTTGCCAAAGAACTTCTCGCCAGGCGAAGAAGGGGGCTTCTCGCCCGGTTCGGCTCTGAAGACATCTTTCTCTTCCCACCATTTCTGGACCTTCGATTCGATCTCGCGCAGACGGTCACGCCGCGCGAAGCTCTTGTTGCCGCCCTCGCTCGCCATGTCCGAGTGATGGCGGAAGCTGCAATGTAATTAACACCGGTTTCAGATTGGAAAACCAAAAAAATGGAAAGAATCGCCTTTAATGGTAGAGGAACATGGATGGGTGATACCTGTGTCTGTGTGCTAATGAAGTTTGAAAATGGAGAAGAGAGTTCGCGAGGCGAGACTGCGTGCGACAAAGCAACATACAGAGGAAGAAACCAGGCGCAGGATAGAGATGAAGAGCAAGGGTTTTGCTTGCGTCTTCCCTTTTGGGTCGCCTTCATCAGCCCATTTCTTTGGGCTTACAGGCCTGTTTGTTTTCTATTCTTCTTGGAAGTTGCTATTACATCAGTAGTGTGAAATAAAATATTATTCCGAAAATAGCCCTTTGATGGATATACGTTTCCGTGGTATACTGTTATGTAAGAGGAGGCAAAAAAATCCAGAATAGAAATACATTTCCCAAGTATGAATATTAAATATACAACGGATTTCTATTTTATTGGACTTATGTTTCTATTTTTTTAATTTTTTTACCAAAAGAAATATAATTAATTGTATATATAAGTTATCTTTTTTAAACTAATCAAATTTATGGTGACAAATTATATTTTTCCCCTTCAAAAAACATATTTTGTAAATTCAAATTAATATATTAAAATATCATTAATCCTTCTTTAATGATAGTCAGTATCATATACATTTTTTATTATTGAAATTCAATTAATTTTAATCGAAGTTATCATTTATAAAAATAATATATTAATTATTATACAAATTATCTTTATGAATAGTAATCATATTAATTATGATATTAATTTGCATCATATTGATTTGATTACAATTAAAAAAGTTAACTTGTATCGACAATAATTCAGATTTTAATTTCATTAACAAAATAATTTATTTATATTACTATTAAAAAAGTAACGTGTCACCATTAATTTGATTCGTTTTAAAAAAAGTAACCAATACCTAAAATTAATTACAATTTTTCCCGTTAAAAAGGTATTTTGGGACGGTAAAAATTTAAAAGCATATGGGATGAGAATAATTCCCTCTACTCTTTGCGTATAATATATGAGAGTAGTAAGGATATGTCCAGCTGCTCTAAGCATCTTCAGTTAGCGGATGCCCTTACTTAGTATTTCGGTATTCCCTCTACTTTTTGTGTTTTTGTTTAAATTTCTTACTGATTAAAAATAAATAGAAATGTTTATTTGAATCAGCTTCTAGCTTTTATTTTGTTGAGAGCGTCTACCCTAAAGAAGTTCAAGTGGATACACACAACGAATAGAAAATAAATAAATAAAGTCGGGTGTGTATATATACTCCCATTGTTTTAGACCACATATGTATAGCTTTAGGTAAATAAAATTTCAATTGTTTTAGACCACGTAGATAACTAGATATAGCCCCTATTGAAGTCCTTTTCCTTAGTTTCAGACCACGTATATCTTTTCCCATATTCTTTGGTACAAAACATGCGGAGTGTGAAGACAAGGAGAAATCCACCAAACCAAATAGATTAATTTTGAGATAGCCAAATGAAAATGGGCATCGTCCGAAGACTGTGTTCTAGTTGGAATAAAGTTGTCAGATTGGGCAACAGGAACAGTTACAGTTCCTTTAATAAATCTGTTGATCCCACAAAAAACCCATCATGTTCCAGTTCCTTCCTCACGCATGGAATCCACGTGTTTCAATGCCCCGTAAGCCACATTCTCCACGGGTTTCTAATATTTCTACGTTAATTTTTATACTATTATATCCCCATACAATGCCAATTGAATTGGTTTTATCTTATGATAGGATGCGGTTGGAATTGTAGCCAAGCTATCGGATCGCATTGCCTCTCGGGGTGGCAACATTCTCTCTGCTGATGTTTTTGTTCCTCAAAATAAACGAGTCTTCTACTCTAGAAAGTACTCTAAATATACTCTTTTATATATGCATCTAGTGTATTATTGTACACACAATCCAATTTATTTATCTTTTTCAACATTTGCAGTGTTTTTGTTTTTGATCATGTTACGTGGCCTCGAATGCAAATGGAGGAGGATTTCTTAAGGATCTCTAAAACATTCAATGCCATGAGATCTGTTATAAGGGTGCCAGCTCTGGATCCTAAATATAAGATTGCTATTCTCGCAGCAAAGCAGGTATACATTAATTAATGTTCTTCTCTTGTTCTCTTTTTAATATATTTTATGTAATGTAATGTTTGAGTTCAAGTCAAGGTTTCTTTATGTCGTTGCAGGACCACTGTCTGATTGATTTGTTACATGGATGGCAGGATGGAAGACTCTCATTAGATATCACTTGTGTAATTAGGTGGAATTTCTGAAACTATGTTGCTAAACTAACTTATGTCTCTTTATATTTTTATTGATTTTTAATCTATTTCAATGTTTAGCAATTATTGGCTTATGCGATATATTTAACAGTAACCATTATCGAAGTTCAGAAAACGAGGTGATTGGTTTTCTTGAAATGCACGGTGTTCCTTATCATTACTTAGAAACAACAGCAGAGAATAAATCGGAAGAGGAGATCTTGGAGCTGGTTCAGAATACTGATTTTTTAGTACTTGCGAGGTATACGCGGGTAAATAACTTGATGGCATTATGTTTATCACTGTTCCAATATATAACAGATTGTGGTAATTGGTTTTAACTCTTGAAGTTATGAGGCTTTTTCTCAGAGCTCTTCTTTGCTTCTATAAGTTGGGAAAATATGAGTATTACCTTTGATTATCATCTATAGTATATGTTACTGTTTTATTGTATTGGTGCTTAGTATTATATTGAATAGGAACATCAGTTGTTTATGTTTCCTTGTCCTTTTTATTGATTTATTTGTGCAGATACTATCCAGCTTCTTTATAAGGAGTTATGGGAAGGATATAATTAACATCCACCATGGTCTGTTACCATCATTTAGCGGTAGCAATCCATCTAAACAGGTGACCTTTTATTACTGATTCTAATAATTTGCTACGTGGTAAGTGTTTAATATGATTTGGTTTTCTTGGCAGGCCGTGGATGCAGGTGTGAAATTAATTGGTGCAACAAGTCACTTTGTGACTGAGGGACTTGATGCTGGACCTATTATTGAACAAATGGTGAACATAAATGTTAACTACTTCTTTATCTTTTTTGTCTACATTTTGATCTATTAGTTGCATCCTCTATTGAATTGAATGATTATGTTGAAGGTTGATCTCATTTGTTTACAAGGTGTTTTATTTACCTTTTAAGATCTGTTTGCCAAGTCTGCCTTCTGAATTCTGATACATGCCATTACCTAGAAATTATGACAGCCAATATGATGGAATCAGCAAATTATTTTCTGCCACTGGTGTGATATGATGTGTGCTAGTTGAATTTGATTGTTGCACATTATGAGTCTCCTTTTACAATTTTTTTTCCTATTATGCGTAAACATTTTTCATGATTTTATTAGGTTGAGTTGTACTAGCAAAATCTCAAAGCTGACTTCAGTTTTAATCTCATGCAAATTTTAACTTATGTTCTTTGGGGATAAATTTCCTTACAGATGTTCATAGAATTTGGTGTTTTCTTATCCTAAAAGTAGAAGACATTCCCATTTACTATGCGTTAAGATTCTTAGGTATGCATTGACAACAGAAATAAATACTGATGTACATGAATCTGTCTACCATTAAATTTTTTGGCCCAAGTCACCGGCAAGATTTTACTTTCGTAAAATCTACCTATAGCACAATTTATTTGACTATTTAGAGGCAGTAAAATAAACATTCATAAATTATGTCTTAGGTTTGACTCGGCCTCTTTTTTTTTTTTTTTTTAAGTGACCTGGTTGAATCTGAATTGCAGGTTGAAAGAGTTTCCCATAGAGATAACTTGCAGAGCTTTGTGCAGAAATCAGAGAACCTTGAGAAACAATGCCTCACAAGCGCTATCAGATCTTATTGTGAGCTTCGAGTGTTGCCATTTGAAGAAAAGAACACTGTCGTATTCTGAGAGGACAACCTCTAAAGATGAATCTATAATTTCTATTTAAAATAATCACATCAAATTTCATGAATAAGACCTCTAGAATGCAAGAGTTTCACATAAATATACTTTTGTCCATGATTATGAAAGATTTTTTATAATATAATATTTTCTTAAAGCCTTAACCTTTTCAGACAATGAATGATTCAAATTTTCTAAATTTCTATTTATTAGAAATTGAATCACTAAGTTTAAGACAACTACAACAATTATTCTTTTATAAGTTTTATTAGAATCTGAATCACTAAGTTTAAGACAACTGCACATGTTAGTAGTTATTTTTTTCTAAGTTTAAGATAACTGTTTTATCAATGATTATCCTTTTAATAACTCTCCTTTGTAATCAATTACTCTTATATCCTTTATTGGTTAAATCAAATAACATTTATTTAAATAAATTACAATGATAAATCTTACACAACCAGGACAACAATTATACACTCTACCAAATGGGGGCATATCTCTATAAGTGAGTATGATTATTTACTTTAAAAGCCTATTAACTTATCAATACTTACTTAAAAGAAAATAAGAAGATAAAATAAATTAAGCTTTTTTAATGAGCTAAAATTAAATACGTTCCAGTTCCAGCTTAACCATTGGTTACACTCGTATCGAGGTTAATTTTTATAAAGATATTATTTTTTTCTTTTTTATTAGGTTTTCTTTTCTTTTGCTGAGATTTTTTTTTCTTTTTTTAGCAGAGAAACCTGAAAGGAAAACTACAATACAGACAAGTGACCTGAATCCCATTTAATCGTGAAAGGATTGTCAACAAATCTGTGACACTAATTCCGCAACTTCCGAAGTTCGTGACTCCGATTATTGGTCGTTGTGATGTACATCCGAACATGTTATCATTATCATTAAATAAAAAGAAGGTTTTTAAAATAATAATAATAATAATAATAGAAATAGATAGACACTACTATTAGTATATTTTTTTTTTGTTTTAAGTATAAAAACAAAAACAAAAAAGTTTTATATGATTTTTAAGGTATTACGTAGAATTATAGAAAAAATAATAAATTTAAGGTAATTTAAACAATTTTTCTTACACTCTCTGAAATAAGAAATAAATGCTCTCTAAAATAGGAAATGAATGCAGAAAACATTGCTCCATAGGTTCCTCTCTCCCGAGGCTATTTGGGAAGGGATTTGAGTAATGGTGATATGGAATTATATTTCTTTACTTTAATTTGCAACTTGTATTTTCTGTTAACTGAATAGTTCTTGAGCTGTCACTCATCTAATAAAATCTTTGACTTATAAAGAAAGAAAGAAAAAAAGTCAATAGAGGCTATTCTTCCCTTTGGCACTTAATATGTGGTACTGGAAAACATTTGTTATCTAGACATAATAAATCTGCATTTACATAAACTATGACCATATAATAATGATGATTGAGTGATTTTACTTTCATAAAGTTATACGATGTGGTTTTGGACATAGTTTCTATTTTATCTTTTTTTTTTAAAAAAATATATATAATAAAAAAAGCTATTCTACTTGAAAAGTTTTTATATCTTAGACGGGTTTTAACACTTATCAATTGGTATTACTATTAACAAGCATTGTCACAAGCAACCCCTGCAGTGAACAGTATTGTTTCTTTGCTTATGTAATGTAGAGGGTAGCATTTGTTTGACAAAATTTTTTATGTTCCACTCTTCTAAATCCTATAGGCATATACAATCCAAACAAATCATGTACTAGTACTAATACTTAAAAATTCTAGAGAATGCTCTGTTGCTTCAACAGAGTTAACCCTACGAAGTAAAAACTCTACTCCATCAACCCATTTTTGTTTGTGGAGTTTGTTCTGGCACTTAAATTCTAGAAGACCTTGTGCAGTTTTGAGGCCAAAATAAAGCTCTTCTGATGCTTCCCTTTCTTTTCTATATGGCCATGCATTATCTTTATCACAGACTCCATACACCACACCTGTTACAACATATGTTACCCGGAATTAGAGAATGACTATCAACAATTTAGAGCCAAAGAGAAAAGTACGGAACAGAAGCTACTACAATAAAAATTCTTCCACTATCAACTAATTAAATAACATCTTTTTTTATATATGGAAATTAAATAACATCTTAACTACCACTTTTAAGGTAATTATCAAAATAATCAATAATTTTTAGTAATTGAACAAATAATTAGATGATATTCCATCACATTGTTCTTATAATTGAAATAGATAACTGCAAAAGGATAGGTGCATGGTTTGCTAAGAGTTTTTAACGTTAAAAACGCTTACATTTGTTCTTTTTGGAGAAGGCTCCTCCAACGTGCTTGCTTTTGATCTTAACTTTAACCTGAAAAATAAAATAAATGAGATTATTATCTAAAAGAAAGAACTCGCGACCCCATGAAAAAATACTACTACCAGTTTACTAGTTTGTAGGTCAGGTTTTAATATGGCACCTGACATTTCTTGATATAAACATGGACGTGTCTCCATCGTAAAGCACCTGAAAAAAAAAAGTATTAATGAGAATCAACTAAGTAATACACTGAATTACTCCTTAAAATTAATAATATCGTGAATTTAATTCTTGAAATTAAAACATGTTATTTAATTTTCTAAAATTACTATCAAGTCAAAAGAAAATTTTTATAAAACAATGGTAAGATCTACAATATTATATGAAGTTCATGTAGACAACATAAGTATAAAATATGAATAACAGAAATGAGAATGTTAAAGTAGGATGTGAAATTATACGAAGATGAATAAAATAAGTAATTAAAGATATTTGATGAAAGGTAATTGAATGCTCTCTTAAGAACAAAAGTTTGTTACCAAAAACTTGACATGAAAAGAGGTATAGGTAGACCGAAACTTAACAGAGAAAAAGTAGTTAATCAACACTTAATTTAGTAAGATATAAATTGGCGAATGATGTATCTTAGGACGGAATGGAAAAAAACTATAAATTTGGTGAAAGATTATACTCATTGTTATCTCTATGTTTCAGATAATCAATGTTTTATTTTTTTCCTCTTCATCTCCTCCTTTCTTCTTTTCTCATTCCTTTTTTGTTCAACCTTCTAGTATTTATCATTTGATTCATTTATCACCAACCCTAATTAATTTAAATTAAAAGTATTGTTGATGTTCACCGCTAAACATTGAGTATTCGAGGGATGCAAATCCTATCACTTGGTCAGTTTTATGGAATGATGGTCTCTTAGTAATGTCAGTATTAAATTACTAAAATATTTTCATAGTATTAAAAGCTAAAAAAATTAACCAATGCTCATGATTTAATGGTCTGTTTGATTAGATGAAAGAAAAATAAGAAAAAAAAATTAAAATTTGAATTGAAAAGAAAATTGAAAAAAAGAAAAATTAAAACTTTTATTTCTAGAAGTAAACTTATCTTTTCATTTTTCTTCCATTTTCTTTTCAACCAAAGAGAAAACAAATACTTACTAAATCCTATTTTCTTTCCTCTTAATTTCTCTCCTATAAAACAAACCGAGACAAATTTAAAATAAAAGTCAAATCCAATATTATGAACTAATAAGATTAATGGAGAAAGTTGATCCAACTGAACTAAGCATGATGATCTTAAAAATCTACCTTTTTCTGTGAGCTGCAGCAAATCCCCCAGGCACGGAGGATAACGTTCCAACATCTGACCGTCAAACGAACGAAGCCATTGCGTTTCCGCTATCACTTTATCATACGGACTTATTGACGCATTCTTCTTTGCTTCTTTTGGCATTCTCGCTGTCAAGGTTGCTTCTCCTCGCAAAGCTGTTATAATATTATAATGTAGCAATGAATCATCAATATTCAATATATTAATTGTTCCATATTCGACAGCACACATATCTCACAAATTCACAAACATTTTTTAAGCAGAGAGAGTCATTACTATTTGATTGAGCAAGTACCTGTTGCAGCCGCAGCGGTGAGTGTCATTAGATCACCTGGCGTTTGAATATCAACCGCAGACCTGACGGTGGAAGCCACGCGCTCGCGATCCGCGCCAGCTACCTCCGCCATTTCAACGCAATAAGAGGCCAAGAGTTGCGTGGCCGAAGCGAGAGCAACGTCCAATTTAGAACGAGAGCCACCGCGAGGGTCCTCTGTTGCCGCCACAGCAGCCACCGCAGAGGCTAACCCCGCAATGGACAGCGCAGAATGCACACGAGCGTTTTCCACGCGCGCCCGGTCTTTCTTCTTAACGTAGACGTTCGTATTGCCGTACTGCTTCTGATGTAACCATTTCCCAATCGCACCCATCCTTCGACAATTTCCAGATACTATCATCTTCCCTCCCTGCAAAACACAAATACAGCACTCACAACTTGTACAAATTATGCATCAAACATACTATTATCATTCATATAGGAAATCATTTTACTCCAGTCAGGTCAAATATTTATGGATGTAAATTTGTTGAACCATATTCATGACTTGAACTTAAAATCATTAGTCATGATTTTAAATTATGGTTGTGGTGAGCTAAAATATCTTGACATCATGGCAATTGCGATCGTGATACAATTGTAAAGGATAAAAACACATTACGGCTCACAATTTAAAACCATATCTATTACAGCCCCAATTTAAAATCATGTCACTAGTGAAACTAAAACAAACCTTATATGAGTTGATTCCCACATTCAATCATATATTGTTATAAAAGTTTATTTGACGAATTAAAAAAAAAATGAGACACAATATAGTGTTATCTTTGAATTTAAATTTGGTTAGTGTTTTGTTTATAGTGTGTACTTACTGCTAATTGAGGTGCGGAAATAGGTTCTGGCAATGTGTCTGAGGTCTTATTATCGAGGAAAGTTTGTTTTTGTTTCTCTGAGAGAGCCTTTGAGATTTCGGAGGCAGAGAGACTCCACGACCTAGATAAGAACTCCATAGGTTCACGGGGTGTCGGTGGCTCAGCCAACGGTGGAAAAGATTTGAATTTCTCACTTTCCTGCACATCATCTGAACCTAACTCCTGCCAAGACCCGTTTTTCCAAGGTGGAAAAAAACCGCCTTCCATTCTTTGATTTTGATAATCTAAAACAATAAATGAGGCAATTAACTCAATTACAACCTCAACAACGTACATCAAATGTAGATAGATAATTTGATAAACCAATTTCTATTTTCTAGTCCCAAGAGAAAGATATGGAGAGAAGAAAGTAAGAAATTAACCTGTTTTGCCACTAGCTTGAGTCTCAAATATAAACGAGACAAGACTTGGAAGCGATGAAGCAGAAAAGGGATTACAATCGAAGTGTTGTGCTCTAAACCATGCGACCACAAATTCAGGTTGAAGTTAATTGAACAATTTCCAATATTTACTAAGCTCGAAAAAAACACGTTTGCTGTAAATATTAAGAAAATAGAATCCTGGAGAAGCGGGTATTGGTAGGTCCACCCTGCACAGCTAGCACTGTTGTCGATAACAGAAATATTATTGATAATTTAGGAAAAAGTACGGAGATAGAGTTAGAAGTAGTAATGGTGAAGAAAATAGAATACATATAGATGTGTCATTTTACAACGTGGATTTAAATCATTTAATATAATTGACGCGCTAGCTACGTGTACGTACTTTCGGTCGTTGGAGATTGGAAATGTGCAAGACTAGTAGTAGTGGCTAGTCAATGACGGTGCAGGTCGGTGATGCCTCACTTGCTATATATCTTTGGCTACCAAGTGATGACTGTATTTGAGAATTTAAGATTAAGTTGCAATTATAAGGGAGGGGCAAAAATCACAACGCAATCTTCTTTAATTCCTTGTACGTCTTTATTATAATGCTACTAATTAATGCGCCAAATACAAATAAGTCTAGTTTTCGCCAATTGCCATTACAACACATGTTTTGGTATTTTAATTTGGCATATGCATTGGTTAGGAGGCCATGCAAAACCAGCGTAGTACGACCCAACAATTTCATTTTCAAAGGAATGACCACAAGTTTGAAGTTTTGAACTATTGATATGAGATAGGGATAACACTACTGATCCAATCAAATGGAGTTTTGGAAGTACTGATAAGGTTCGAATGCAAACATAAATAACTAAACATAAGTGTGTCTCCAGAGTGTACAATCCAATACTAACAACATTGATACGTTTGCACACCAGTCCAATTTTGTGATAATTTGAACGAAAATAACAGCAATTTTGATACGTTTGCACACCAGTCCAATTTTGTGATAATTTGAACGAAAATAACAGCAATTTTTTTAAGCACAATAGCAACACTTGGTTTTTGCTTCGACCTGTTGCTATCATTCAACTGGGTAATACTATTTAAAACCTAGGACTCCACATACGGATCTAATTAACGTACGCAGAAACAGAAGACCACACAGAAGAAGTGTATTTGTATTTTGCAGGTGTCGAGAAAAGCACAGATCAACTATATGATTATACTGTCAAATATCCACGTGCTGTCTATGTGTTGTGTATAACTTGGATTTCTGTGACGGTCAAATGCTGTGTGCTAATTAGTCAGCCTCCCAATTGTAATAATAATATCATGAGTTGAAACTTCATTGCTTAATTTCGAGTTACGCCAGTGTCGTATCTTATTATGAGAGAAATAGAGAGATGCTAAACAAATTAATGTGAAAAACTGGAAAAGGAAAAATTAATACTTAAATAATAGTTATATATATATATATATTATTTATAAGTCATATTTTGAACAATAAAGCTCTTCTCTGCCCGAGTATTTAATAATACACATACTATGAGTACTTGATGTAATTGAACATCTTAAGAAGTGTATGTAAATAATACTATATTGTTTAAACCTTGTTTAATAAGATAACCTATCCATATCAATATGGATTTTATAGTTCTTACATATTTTAAAAAAAATAAGAACTGTGTTAATTATATATGTTCCCTGCATGATTATATATACCAGTATATGTATGAATGAAAGGTTATATAAACTTGAATTTAATTTATATACTATTTATATAAATATTTTTATATT
>PYAF01000142.1:1342691-1377014 GCA_007407185.1 Glycine tomentella | reverse complement strand
ATGTAAAGGTCACTTTGAACGAACAGTTTTGGTGGCAACAGCAGGCACTCGCTTTCAATGGGCCATTGTGAAAGGTAGTGATCACAAGGTGATGTTGAGGCATTGGTAGAACAAGAATGTGTCATGTTATTAGAGAGGTTATATCGTGCAAGTTAGGCACACAAATACATAATTCATGTGACAATGTCCTAAAGCACAACTGGATGTACGACTTACATCTTCAACCCAAATATCTGAAAATTACATCTCACCCACTACATATTATTCACGTTCGTCAACAAATTTCAACTGCATCTTTAACTTGTATACAATATATATAAGGCACCTCACTTACTATAAAGGGGCGAAGATGGATTAGATTAATTGTGGCAAGTCTTATCTCATCTAATTCTCAAATTAAAAGAGTTTAGTTTATAATATGTTTAGATGATATACAAACCATAATTTCATATTTATTAGTCTAACATGAAAACTTATTTAAAATCCTAATTTATAATAAAATATTATCAAATAAAGTTTCAAACAATTTTAAACATAAATTAATGAATCTGTACTTGTATATAGACTAATAAATTTAAGTCTTTAAATAGACTAACAAATATATAATATCAAAATATTGTAATAAAAATTAATATAGTCATAATATTACTATGTTATTTATATTTATTAAAATAATTTGATTTGTTGGTCTAAAAGTTTTTTTTATATTAAATGGACCAAAATATAAATTTTAATTAAATATACAATTTTTGAAAAATATATTTATTTAATTCATTTAACAAATAACTCTAACTTATCTAAGTCTTATTAGTCTTATTAATGTAAGTTAACTTATAGGATTTTCTATTCCAGATAGAATTAAAAAGTTTTATTTAGGTGGCCATATATTCTTCAGGAAAGTTCTATTTCAACAACTTTTTTTCTGTAACTATTTTTATAATTAAGAGAAATAATAATAAAAGTTAAAATATGTAAAACAAAATGAGCAATGTGATAAAAAAAAAGAGATTAAAAAATTATAAAAATAGTTTAAGAAAAATGAAAATAATATAATTGTAATTTTATGGTAGGACTATATGATAGATTCCATTACAGTAGCGAATTGGCCACACAGTTTGGCGAATTATATATAAAAAATTAAAACTAAAAACCTTGTCAGATTAATTCTGCAAAAAAATGAAATCATGAAATCTATTCGTTTTTATACAAGTATAAACTCATTTGTCTATTTATTTATAAGAGTATAAATAAAAAATTAAGATGTATTAAAATAATAATAAAGTTGGAATATTTGCAATAAAATTACTTTCAAGCTTTTAATTGATTATATTTAATTATATGCTCTATGGTCACTTTTGAATTATTCGATCTTATGAAATGAGTGATGGAATCTTTTGATAAATAAATGAGTAAAGAATTTGAATCTTAAAATTCTTTTTGGATAAGACAGGTCAAGTTAAATGGATAAGGATACATAATTAAGTGAAGGGTCAATTCGTATATTGTAAAAACATATTTTTTTAAACTAAAACATCAAATTTCATTACTGAAAAAATGAAAAGGATTCAAATTCATAAATAAATATCAATGAGTGGCTATATGTTCGAAAGTAAAGGTTTATTACCAATAATCTTATTTGAAGGAAATAGATTTGCTTCATACATGTTGGTCTGTATCCAAAAAACCATGTCAACTATTTTAAACTATACATATTTAATTTTTTTTAAAAGCGAAATCTCGTTTTAGATAAAGAATTAGTATTTTGGATGCTTTCAGTTTAAATAGGGTTATTTCTGATATAAACACATTATTCCCTATGAAAAATGCTTGTAATCTTGAATAAAGATTATAAATAAATTATCATTAAAAAGTATTTTATAAACTTAAAAATTTATTTTTGTGTCAAACTTACGTTTTTATATGTAGCTTTTGTAAGTTTTTTTATATTAATTTTTCAAATTTATATAAATTTTATTTTTAATATCTATGTTAAACTCAGCCATTAATTTTGTATATAACAATTTTTTTATATTCTTTATTTTATGCTCGTGAAGGTAACATTGTTTTTGCTGTTTTTTTTTTCTGTTTCTTTACAATAGGCAGCAATGACAATTGAACATATTTTATTACGTACTGTTATTGGGCGAACAATTCCTTCTAGCGACGGAGCTTGATAATAATCTTGGAAGTTAACTACTATGACCTTGAAATCATGTTACGTACTCCTAAAGTGCAAACGGAAGGCTCTAGCTAGGTTAGTGTTGAACCACCATATAATATAAGAAGTAAGCTGCGAAAATAAGACCACTAATTTAAATTATAATGAAGACGGGAAAAATGTATTATACATATACGGTACATTAAAAAATAATTGAATTTGGTGCAGGGCTGAGATGTATTATTGATTGTCCTTGGAATATAGTAGTGTAGGAATGTATTGACATTGATAAAATCCAAATTAGAGGGAGGGAGGAGCTTCAAGGGGTTTTGAGCAGTTAGAAATATGGTATGGTTATAGTCTTAGAGAGGCATGAACATGACAACATTCAACAGATAGGTGGTGAAAAGAAATTGTGTCGCCACGAGGCCCAGCTTGCCCAATCATTAGAGTTAGTGAAGTTGGTGAAATTTCTGGGACGGAACTGGATTCGAATTTGGTGAAGAATTTGGAGCCGTTGCAGAAATCTGTGTCTGAAGTTCAGCCAAGTAGAACAGCAAATGTGTGTTTTTTTATTTTTAATTTCTGAATCAGACCATTCGTGTTCCCAACTTAATACGTGAGAAATTAATTTGGCTTGTCGTGGTGTTGATCGTCACTGATATAAAAAAATATGTACATGGAGGAAATAAAATACAGATTCTCCTGTTATATAATATATTCCTCAATATTACATTAGTGTCAATCTTATGAGGTATATGCGTTTAATTATTATTAGTACTTGAGTATAAGCATTGTACAAAATGATTTTTTATGTGTTGAGAAATTGAGGTATAAAATATTAGAGAAATTTTTATTAATGAATGGATCACAAATACATCACACAAATAAATTTAATATCACACTTTAATTTAAAATCTTAAAACATTAAATTTACTGTATGTTTATCCATTTTTATATGAAATTTCATCTTCACACATAAATTCCAACATACCGGATAAATTTAAAATTTTCATGACTTTGCAAAGAGGAACTAGATGCTAATGTCGTGTCTCCTTTCTGCGATAGCGAAGCAGTGCACGACACTGGAGCCATTGAGAAGTTGCCATGGTTAAAATTTTAATTAAAGGTTGTAGGCAAATTTTAGTACAAAACTTGCATATAGTTTTTTAAACTAATAATAGTTTTATCTTGATAATTAGTGCAGTAAAAAAATTCCAATTCTGATGGGAAAATAACATAAAATAGTATCTAAATTTTGTCCTAAATTTTATTCTGTATACTCTGCACATATTAGAGGCAAATATGTTTTCTGTTTCCTGCTTTCCTGTATAGATATTAGATAATGCGTCTAAGTCCTTTTTCGCAGTCTAGTCCCTATCTCATTGCAAAGTAGATCGAATAAAGATAAAATTATTTAGTGTTTTCAATTCATCACCACGAATTTTGCTGTCAACATTTTGTGATCTATTTCGAAGTCATGAGTTGCGATGCAGATTAGGACGTTCATAAATGTGGGCCCACCAAGCCCACTTAGATGCTTAGTCGAAGCCACCATAATGATGATCAGAATCGTATTACCCGTCAGAACACGATTAATCACTTCTATGCTGACTTTTTTGCTTTTGGACAAAGGAATGAAAAGGCAGAAAAAAAATAGAAACCGTAATGTCTTTCATTTTTCTCGTTGGATTTAAGAGACAATAGGTCCAAAATTAGCAATCTTTTATGTATTAGAAGATATTGAAGGATGCAAAGTGTGGCCCAGGGACTAAACTTGATACTGTGTTGCTATTCCAGGAACAAGGTTTTGATATACTAAAACGTCGTTATGACAAACAGAGGGTCAGAATTTGTGGATTTGGAATTTATTGAATTTTTCATTTAGTTTATAGTGACAAATCTAAAATTAGTTCAATTGAAAATTACTTTAGTAAACCACAATGAGCGTGAATCAACTCGTAACGATCTTGAAATTTAGTTTTGGATATAAATTGAGTTAAATATTTTTAAATAGTTATGATGAGGGTTATAATATTTTCTCTATTAATATTTTAATTTAACCCATAGCATTATGATAGTGTCTATATTGTTATTATTTATTTTGAAATATATCGTATAAGATAGATCTTAATTTTATGTTTGTAAATCTACGTTGCTAGCTGCTTGCCATAAATTTCTGTAACACTGCACTAGAATTGATTAACGGAGGATCTGCACAAAGGTTCTATACTTTCTGGATGAGCAATAAAACATCTACACCGTCAAAAACTCAATATCCAATGTACCATTAATATCAATTACTAATCACGGTTTCCAGTAAGAGGTACTAAAGATTCTCCATATAAAATATCGAAAATATTTTGAAGTTTCAACACCAACAGTCAGGGGCAACGTATATTCATAAGCTGCACACAGAAATAGCTGTGTCACGAACTATGCCACCTCCCTAGAGCCTCACCAACACGAATTCTATCCCCACGTCCGACACAGAACCTGAACTCTTGAAATGAATCGCCCTCATGGAGTTTTGAAATTGGAGCTTGGAAAACGAGCACAACTGTTGATCCCATGTTGAAAGCACCTAACTGGGATCAACAAAAAAAAAAAGGAACTCCATTAGGCCAAACCTATTTTGTTAGCACATAGTTCAGAAGCAATTTAAGTACAATGAACAAAACAGAACCCATATTCAACCGCACCTCTCTACAGTCTATCTACTAATTCTTAAAAGGAAAAAAAAATTGACACATTTTCCCAAGTATGCTAATTCAAATATTATGTTCCTCTTAGATGTTATGTATATTTTGTACTTGGTGTTTACTTTAATTTGTAACAGAGAATTGACCACAGAAGTTCCAACAAGAAAAAACAACACTTCTAAGTTCTAACCTCATCCCCTTTCTTGAGCATTCTACCTAAACCTTCACATTCATAAATCCGTTCTTCAGGAGGCTCTGAATGTAGAAACTTCTTCCTTGGCCTGTTTGTATGAAGTTCAGGCTCAATGAAAAGCTGCCATGTTAGAGTTTAAACTGGAGCCATTAATGAAACTTCCAGTCAATGACAGGGCATTAGCAACTGTAAAGTGTAAAGTGTCAAATGTAAATACAAAGCAGCCCTCCCAAGCCAATAGGTTATCTTTAAATATTGGATTTGGGTCTGATAGCTTTAATTTTTCAATTCTGGTAACCTTCCATTGAAAAAGTAAACCTGCTGTGGATCCATAAAAGCTGATATAGACAGGCATAATTACATGTTATAGCATGTTTAGTGAACTTATTGGGAAAGAAACCTAAGATTTGCAAAATTAATAAATATTTTAGTCTTTTCCTAGAGTTGCTATTTGCTAACACTTTATATCCCTTGTTTTTACAATGGACATTAGAGTACAATAATAACATCCTTAAGAACAATGAACAAACCTCAATTGACCCAATATTTGTGGCACCAATTGCAGCAAGTGCCATAAACCCTTCCTGCCAAAGACCTTCAAGAATAACCTGAACAATTTATAGAATCAATAGTCGTAAGTAATCACAAATTGAAGAGTGAAAGAAATTAATCAGAGTGTCATAAATCAAATCCATTGAGAATTGTAAAAGTAACATCCAAGGCAAAATTAAGGTTATAATTCTAAAAAGACAAGTGTGATGAACTTATTTATGAATTATGAAGAAGGAACCATTAACTAGAGATATCAATCCAGTTATAAAGTAGTGAATGATAATGGTTTTATGATGGGATTCACCACTAGGATAATGGGTTCATCCTAAATAAGTTCATCAACAAATAGAAATTCTCTCCAAAATAAGAGCAAGACTGGCAGAAGAGAAGATTAGGACATTTCCGAGTTTATATGGAGTACTGAGTACACCTAGATAAAATGCCACTCCAACCAAGAACTAAAATTCATAATAATTTAACTATTTCCCTAGAAAAATATTCAAATGAGAAGAATAGGTAAATTCAGAGAAAGAGTCCTTTGCAATTAGTAGAACAGCTTCTAGTTTATTTGAAGAAATAAATTTATTTTGAATGTTAAGTATAGATCAATGTGCCAGTTAGCATAACTCAAGCAGTGAAAGTTGGGTAGAATTAAGGTCTTGATGGTGCCAGTGAGCATAACTCAAGCAGTGCCAGTTAGCAATTCTCAATGATCTTGATGTTCAATCTTTATTTAAATTGCCAAAAATAAATAGATAAACTGAAACATGAGGCATTGAAAGGAAAGCTAAATGAAAGGCACAACACAATGACATTGACCATGACAATCAGATATAAATTACCCTCTCGTTCTCAATATAGAGGTTTCTAATTGTTCTTGTAGCACGTTCATTCAAGGGATAAAGACGGCCTGCAATATAAACAATAAACCAAACAGATAGTAATATAGGAAAACTAATTAGAAATTAATTAATGTGCTGCATCATAACCAATATATGCAAAACATGAAAATCTACACTTCTACTAAATTATTTTCTCCAACCCAATTGAACAACTATTTACATGATAATATGTATAATGAAGATGTAGATATGCAGAGCTTTATAAAACAATTATCCATCCTAAATCTAAAAGCTGCACCTGTACCCTGCTGCAATCAAATGTAAATGTTGCCCAAGAAGAGGAAAGTAAAAGGAAGAAAGAAGGTAAAACAATTTAAAATGAAGAAGCTACATAAGCAAGTTATGGTGAAGCTTTTCATTTTTTCCTTGCAATGTATATTCCTTATGAACACTGGTAGAAATTAGTTGGCCCTTTTGGATAAACAGAAGAGAGCACAACAAATAATGAATTAGATTTTTTTTTAACTCAAGTACTAACAAACAAAGACAATATCATATATGGTGAACTAATACGGAAAGGAATTTTCACCCATGTTCCTTCAGGAAAGGGTTTCTTTTATGATTCTCTTAGATAGTTCTTAGTTGTCAACCTGTTAGTAATTAGAGAGTTGATTTGTTACTTAATTGTTGGTATTTGTTAGTTTGCTGGACTAAGAAAAGAATTAAGGCTGATTGCTGTAAATAAGAGGAGGGGGTGGAAAGAGAGGAGTATCTTGTCATTTGTGAGAGAATTGGGGCCTTTGGGCATTGCCGCATTGGGAGGTGCTAACCCTTGAAGTTCTACAAGTTAAGCATCCATTTAGGGTGGCTTCCACTCCTTCCCATGTTGCTCCCTTTGTACAGGCTAGCTCTCAATGAAAGCACCACTTACAATAATTCAAGCCCATCCCCCAAAAAATTGTGTATTTGCATGAGAGCCTCAAGGCTCAAGTACTGAGCCTTTATCTTTGCTCAACAATGAACATTACAATTTTTATTTGCTCATAACAATAAATCACAGGTTAAGTGATATAGTTATAAATACAGTTAAAACAGATTAACCCAAGGTTAACTTCTCAATTTGTTAGTCTGTTAAGGCCTGCATGAGATGTTTTACCAGAAAAATGCCTGCGTACAAGAATGTTCCAATCAGCTGGGGAGTGTATTTGATGGTAATCTCCAGGATTCAAGTAAACCACACAGTAAAAAAGGCCTTTCTTTGGGCTGAAATGAAAAATTTCAAAGATGCATGGATTGTCAGGCATTACATTCAGCTTTGGTGGGCCAGAGATCAATAATTTTGGTAATAAACATAAAATATATCAATATTGGAATGCATGCTTCTGAACCATGCAAGTATTAGAAGTATTGGAATACAAAATTTGCTTGTTATGTAGTTCAAATTACTCTTAAGTTTGCTTTATAACAATAAAACAATAATAAGAATCATACTGAAAGAGAAACAGGGTTCTTATTATAAAGATTGTTTTTTTAATTAAAAAGAAAATGAATTTTCTCATTATAAAGATTTCACAGAACCCTCAGGCTCCTTATCCTATAAAGTCAAACAATCCAGGTCTCGATTGCAGCTACGCCTGCAGAAGGCTGGCTAAATTAGAAGTCTCCATTATTTGAAGCCAATATTGTATGATGGAAACTCTAATAACTTTAAAAGCTACCTGAAGTACCCAAATGAAGATTACAAATATCCATGGTAATATGCATCATGAAAAAAATCAACAGCAGATGCATGATGAAAATTTAGGTATTAATTTGAGAGGATTAGCATATTGATATATGAATCTGTAATTTCTTCATTCATCAGATCCTTCTTAAACACAGATGCTTACAATCAGATGCAGTAAGACATTGGTAGCAGAAGGCAAATAGAAATACATCATCACATTACCGTGATGATGTTGGGTCCCAAACTTTTGGAGAAGCCAATGAAACTCTCCACCATGACTTCTTACTCTTCTCAGTAGTTGTAATTGATTCACTATGCTCCTCTTGCACATCACCACCATCTGTTGTTGGAAGGAAAGGGCTTGCACCAAGAAGAGAAAAAACAGAATACGAAAACCCTTTAACTTGTTTAATCATTGCCCCTGCTCCCTCCAACTCCCCAAATCTTAAAACTGTACCGTCCACAGGACTAACCTGTAGAAAACAAATATGGTCAAATAGGTTATGTATCAACTTAAAGTGGCACAAAAAACATTTGAGATTTCCAAATAGCTGTTACCAGTTACCAGACACTGTGGATCAACATCAATAGGCCTGGAACCTTCTTTCAAAGTGCGAACAAAAAATTCCCTTAAGGAGGCATATTTGTCTAGAGGTAAAGCAACTTCTTCTAAATCTGAGATGTTAATAAGATTATAAGAATTAGGATCATATTTATAAAATTATAGATCATAGTTTATCATGAACAAATTCTATCAGTTTCATGGGATGTTGGTTATAGGAGCAAATTACAATGAAATGATGATAATGTTAACATAAAACAAAAATACATCATACTTGAATGGAATGCTCGAGCCCACGCTTTATAAATATGGGGTCTTAGCCAAACTGGTATTTCCTGAATTTTTTCATGAATAGATAAAATCATATAAATAATATATAACATGCTGAATCATTTTCAAATTATAGAGTTAATTTAAATTAATAAAAGGAGAGAGAAATGTATTATAGAAAAACATACTTTAAAATATACTATAAAAATATGCTGCATTATTTTTATCTTGTACTTTATTTTTCTGATTAGGAGTGATGTGCAACTTGTCCTCCTTTATTATGTACTTTACCTTCTTTCCTTCTAATAATATTGCTATTTTTCACCTATTAAAACTCAACTTTTATTTCTTCATCAGGTCTCTTATACTTAAATTACTCGGATTATTGTTTCTCTCTCCGTTCTTACTACAATAGAAACAGAGGGGGAACAAAATTGCAAGCATAAAAAAATAAATTATATATATTAAAAAAAAAAGGATATTCAAATATTATATTGACTTCTTACCATGCTTGTCAAGTATCCCCAACATCTAGAAATTGAACGCAGAGACAGTAATCTCAAAAATGTAGCCTAGTGTTGACAAAACCAAGGCACATGTCTCAGAATTAAAATGAATACGTGTACTGATACACACAACACAACAATTCAAATGTTCTTTTGTGAACTGATGTAAAAGTTTAACCTTTGCATCAGGTTGGAATTCTATTTCAATTCCCTTCTCCTTCATCTGTTCAGTCTGTCACAAGGGTAAACAAATTTATTCTGTAGACACTATGTAAACCACAAATCATATGAAGCTTCAATTCCAAATGAGCAAACAGAAAACATAAACAGCAAATCCTATAAACGGTGTGAAAAAATTTCCAGTATCATAACTGAAAACAGTGTGGAACAAACAGAAGGGCTCACACATGACAAGTGGAAATCTCTAATGGCAAATAAGAAGCAATTGGACTCTACAAGTTGATAAACCGGAAACAGACACCAAGCACGTGAGGCAGGGTTAAGCAGGAAAAGGAGATTTTGGGGGAGCTGCAGATCTATCAAAGCCAATATAGGCAAGTGGAGAAAAAGACAATGTGGCTACTGATGTTGCCAAAAGAATCAGTGGTGCAACCAAAACATGCCATTGCCAATTAGTCTAACAGAGTATATGTATATGCATTACAAGCTACAAAAAATATACCTTCTTGTCGTCGTAGAGTCGGCGAGCATGGAGAACACCAAGCATAAGTATGGTAGCAACTGTTGCTCCAGGTACAACAAAAGAATTCCCTGCACACTCTCATAGCAATAAGCTCAACGCTTCAGAACATTGATAATACATAGTCTCAATCGCAATATACTCAGACCATGTTCAATATTTGAAAATCTAAAACAATTTCAAAACTAGTTTCCTTGTGAAGATTATGGCTATCACAGCAAAGCATTCTCTTAAGAGAAAAAAACTACCCATGTAACTAATCATAGTTCAGCATTCCAGCTTTCATCAACGTACCCTTTGACAAAACGGAAATTTATTCATCGTGTGTATGGATTTAAAAAAAAAAAAAAAAAAAAACTCTGGCTTGGTTAGGCAAGCAGGGACGTGGAGTTGAGTTGTTAGTGGAGAAGCAACTGAGCTGACCTTGAGAATTTCCACCGCCTCCGCCATTGATAGAAGCCCGAGGTTGGGATGTTTGGAACTTCTTGGCAAAGGAAGTGAAGTAGCGAGCGTGGTTAAAGGGACCACGAGTGTGGTGAGGAAGTACAGGGAACTTGTGCGAAACCCTATATTTCATTTTCGCAATCCGACAAGTCAAGAGGCGTAGACTAGTGTAGTGTTTTTCAGAATACTTGCAAATTGCAATGCTCACAATTAATTTTGATTTTAACACACCGGGAGACAACACAACAGCTATGAATATCATGCGGCGCTCCACAGCCTCCACTTTGTCACAAATACACAAACAGTTCTCCTATCTACTCATTAATCTGAACCACTTTTTTTATTTGTTTAATTTATATCTGAAACGCTTTGATGATTCTAATTGTAATCACATTAGAAAAATTAATTCTTTACAAATTGCAAATAAAAAACATTATCACATATTATATATGTTTTATTATTACTTAGTGTAAATTATTTATCAATCAGTCCGTCAGCGTAATAGGGTCTAACTTGATTTGTTGTTTATAGTCTTGGAGTTTATGATGTCTAATTTGTTTAATTCATATGAATAAAAAAATATTTATTTATTTTATTAATCATTAATAAATAGTATTTAAAGATTTAAGCTTTTTTTTGTCCTAAATTAGAGATTATGAATTTTTCTTAACTCACTTGACCAGATATTAAATCTATTAGTGGTATATAATTGTCATTGATAAAAAAAATTTTACACGTGATAAAAATTAAATACATATTCTTTCACTAAATAAAAATCGTTCTCACTCACGTGAATACATGAGAATCTTACATCACTACATCAACTCTTTGAGTTTAGTTTAACCTAGATTAATTAACAATAAGTTAGTAGGTTTTAATTTTTTTTACTTATTTTTAATCTTACTTTTTTTTGAAAGGTAACATATTAAACTATTTTACATAGTTTTAACTAAATCTTATAATTTAATTTTTTAATGAAATTTATATAGTTTTGTCCTTTTAAAGTGAGTAAGTACTTATTCAAATAATAACTACTCAACCTTCTGCAACTTTGGTTCATAGGATTGAAGGGTTTAGAAGGTCTGGTGGTGATTTTGTTTGGTCACAATGTCACACATCTTTCGTGAAGGCAATCACATTGTTGTTGTTATTGATGTTCTTTTCAAGTTCGGTTGTTCTTTAGAGGGTCAATTGAAGTTTTTTTTTTTTTTTTAAATTTTATTCATGCTTTTATTTTAAACGTTATTTACTGATAATAAAAAAATTAAACGCTATTTTAGTAAATGTAAAGGCTATCGCTTTTCCTTGCCGCTTTTAGCTGTGTTTGGTGGGGTTGTTTTCCCTTTTATTCAACAAAAAGATACTACTCACCTTTGTTAACGATATGTCGCAGACAAATTAATCTTAGATGCTTCTAGTAAATTTTTGCTTTTTACCAAAAAGACAAAAAAATAAAGCTTCTCATTGTTTAACTTCCTTGGTTTTTATCTTTTTAGATGAGTACTGGTTAGAGGAGGTCTTCACTCAAACGGACCAAATCATTTTTCTTGATGTATCTTCTTTATCTCATCAATAAAATCAGCATCTTTAGAAAAAATTATAAATTGCAGTAGTATGTTGCCTTTGTCTAGGTAACTTGATCTTATTAATTAGTTTTAGTTAAAGTTTTAATATATTTAACATGCTAAATAAATTAATTTAAGTCTAATTTAGTTGAAAGGGTAAAAAAGAAAAAAAAAACTAAATCAAGTTTTACATAAATGCAATTGAACACAAATTGTATAGCTTAAATGAATCACTTATTTGGTAGCATTATTTAAATTTTTCGGTATATAATCATACTAATGAAATTTAATTTTCTTTTTAAAGGAAGGATAGATATATTATTTCATTCATGACATTCGAAACAATATAAAATGAGATATAATAAAACTCACTAGAATTAGCATAAAATCTTGAAGTTCTAATAAAATTATGAGCTACAAGATTGGTTTGTCTCTTAACAAAATTCATCCTCCTAAAGTTTAGATAAAAATCTGAAATCTGCTATTACATCTATTTATATGATGAGATCAAAATCTGAAGCACCTTTAGAGAATTTATTGTAAGTGCCGGAAACCATTTTGCAATCGAGCTCAAAAATGACATTGTGTAAATTGAGTTGTCGTATCTAGTGTATGGCTTTGGATAGTGCTCATGCCTGGGCTTCTTTTGGAGATAGAAGTCTTGTTGCAGTTATTGTTTTAGCCATGATGAAGTTCCCATGTGGATCTCTCAGACATAAACCAGCTCCAAATCTATTCGTTTCGGCAAAAATCGCCGCATCGAGGTTGCATTCGGAGTATCCTTTTTGAGGAGGGGACCATGTGGTGTCGCTAAGATGATAGCTGGGAGCTTGACGTGTTATTGATGTGCGTGCGTGCTTGCACCCATTGAGAGTGGTGCTGCATGGCCACGGATAGAGCTACTCGTCGAGACATTATGTTTCCTTACCAAAGTTTGGAATTTCTGTTCTTCCATATTCACCATAGAATGACTCCTATTTTTGCTCGAACATGTGGGGAGGAGTCCTGCATAAGATCAAAAAAGAAAGAATGGAAGTCTATAGTATTTGACCATTTTTGTTCAATAAAGTTCCATAAGTCAGCTTCCACCCAAATGCTCTGTGCAAATTCACATGATAAGATAAGAACAAGTGCCATTCATTTTCAATATTTCATTCGCAATAAACACAATTCAGAGGACAAGGAATATGTTTTGTTCTAAAGATTAGAACGAGTTGGTTGGCAGCCCCTTAGTCACCTCTGGAGAAAGTGTTATCTTTGTGGTGCTTGTAGTTTCCAATTGATCATCCAAACTCCTTCACATCTTAGATGACTACTATCAATGATAGTCTCCATAATAGTGGTAAAGACTTCGAACGGTGTAATCACCAGAAGAAGAGAATTTCCGAAGAACTTTGTCATTCTCAAACACGTGCAGGATATTTAGGATTTTTGCTGCATCAATAGAATTAAAGTTTTCCTTCACCATATCCTTTTTCCAAACGCACATGTCATGGTGAATTAGATCACTCACTTTCACATCATAATTATCATGCGAATGAGTATATGAGACATAGAGATCAATATCACTCCTAAGCCAAGGTTGGATCCAAACATGAATAGAATTATCATTTTCAATCCTCCATTGCAAACTTTTTTTCTCCATGGATACTATGCCATATAAAATTTAAATTTACTTAAATCTCAAAACTTACTTAATTAAGCAATAACCTTTTATATAAAATAATGGATTTGAAAATGTTCCATGAAAGCAACAAAATAATAAACAAGGCAACAAACATGGAATGAGACAAATTTAAAAATCAGTAAATTTGAAAAATTATTGATCCTAATAATATTGATGAAAAGGTTATAAATAAATAATTTAAGTTTTATTTTTTTTAGCCAACAAAGTTTTATTTATTTATTTTAATAATTGATAAATTAATTTTAAATTGTTACATATGAGTATGACCATTTTTTTTTGTACTAAAAAAAATTAACGACAATCGTAAATTTGCTTTAAGAAAAAAATGTATTAAAAATAATACTAGAATTAATTTTCTTACAGGAGGAACCAAACGGAGAATTGAGTTGAAGTGCAGATAATTGCAGAGCCTAGCGTTCAAGTGCAACGTAGCATAATAAATTGACGCCCCTATAAATACGTCATTCTGGCGCGAAAAGCAGAATTTTATGAAAATTGAACGCAGGCAACAATGGAAGACGACGGTGGAGAGAGTTCGAGCTTCGTGGTCGGTATCATCGAAAACAGAGCCAAAGAGGTTTTGCAACTTCCATTCTCTGATAAACATCCTTTCCATTTTCCATATAATAAAGGAAATTTCAAGTGCACGTTTTCCTTTTTGCTTCAGCTCCTCTTTTCTCGTTTACTTTTGCTTCACTTTTCTGTTAGATCTTGTAAGCTGTGGAGGCATTTCTCCTAGTCGCTTATTGTTTCGTTTTCAATTCTGTATACTTCTAATTCTGGTAGTTAAGTTGATTGCTCGAAACTCATATAATGATATAATTTCAACGACTAATCGTTTTAAACTTTTAATTGTGCTTATTAACCTATACGCGTTAGGAATTTCAATCGAGCTTAAGAAACATAAGAATATATATGATCTTCAAATTACAATGCCACTGAGTTCTGCATAGGAGCTGAAAATTAGTTTCATATCCACGTATTTATTTGTTTCGTGATGGAGAGATGTATACGGAGGTTAGTTTTAATTGTATCAAAATGTGTAAGTTGCGTTTTAAGCTTACATATTCTGAAACTGTTTAATTTTTAATCCCTAATTCTTACTTGTTGTTCTGGACTATCTGTAAACAGCCAAGATTGTATGCAGCATTTGGTGTTCAATTTTTTTGTAACTAAAGCTATTAAGCTAAGCGCTATTTTAATTCTATCACGAATCTAACCCTATTTTTGTAAGGGGTAAATAATAGATTAAAACAATTCTGAGAGAGTTTGAACGCATGTTTTTTTTCTATGATCTTTTCTAATAGATTAAGGAATGGGTTTCAGACAAATAAATGAAATTTATAATGCCTAACTGAATCAAATCAATCAATTACCTAACAGGTTGGATTAGCTGCTTTTGATTTGAGGTCAGCTTCACTGCATCTTTCTCAATATATTGAAACTAGCAGCTCATATCAAAACACAAAGACGCTACTGCATTTCTACGATCCCATTGTGATCATTATTCCTCCAAACAAGTTAGCATCCAATTCCACGGCTGGAGTTACAGAATTGGTTGATAGATTTTATGGTTCGGGGAAGCAGGTAATATCACCATCTCTCTTTGCCCCTACATCCTTTCCCATATGCTTTAAATGAAAAACTTTCGTGCATGATGTCTGTCTGCAAAGTTCCTTTTACTTGGAGTCCTTATTTATGTAGGTAGTGCTGGCCCGGGGTTGTTTTGATGACACAAAGGTTTCATTACATACCTTTTCAGTTGATTTCAGGTTTTAAGAAGTTGTGACAATTTTCCCCCTCATGCATAGTTTTGTGCTTTAGGGTGCTATCTTAATAAAAAACCTTGCTACCAAGGAACCTTCAGCACTTGGTTTGGACACTTATTATAAGCAGTACTATCTCTGCCTGGCTGCTGCTGCTGCCACTTTAAAGTGGTATTTCCGTTACTCAAATATTCATAAAGATTATCTTGAATGTTGAACTTTGATAGTTTGATTTATTGCTGTACAGTATTTGATACAATGAATAGTTGAGTGTATCTTTGATTATCACTCACACAACAAGGAGAAATAAATTCTTCTCCAAGGTTTGCAATGGTATTATTCTTTAAGTATTAATATTACATATATACCTGTCTCTTTTTGTGATAATGTGAAGTAATTCTCAACTTTTGGCATAAGACTTAGTTCACTTGAGGGCCAAAGTGAAAAAATACATTTTTGGCAAATCCCTTACTAGATATTAAAGTAACATGGTAACATTGCGTACTATATTGAATTATCAGGGATTCTGAACTTTGACTATGACTTTGACTACGCACATATATTCTTGTGTTTTTCATATTGTGCTAGAGGAGGAACTTCTAGTGCTAAAATATTTATGCTCCGCTCATTCTTGCTTTCCAAGTTTTTACTGCTCCATATCCTTATATTAGATTTTAGGTATGAAGACTAACATAGTAACATGTGTTATGTGTGTGTGTATATACTTTTTTGGTGAGTGCTTACATGTATATATGTATGTAAAAAATCCTTCTTTCATTTGCCTGCAATTAAGTTTTGATTGCGCTTGCTCAGGACCGAAGCAGAAAAGGGGATTGTTGTTACCAATCACTCATTGTTGGTATGTGTTGTGTTATGCACAATTGTTTCTGGGTTGATTTTTTTAAAAAGTTTAATTAATTATTTACTAATTTAAATCCATATTGCTTTGTTTATCTTATCCTTGGCATTCCCCGTACCTTAATGGAAATAAGGTTGTATATACATGAATGCTACCTACACAACTTCTTTATTTAAAACTCTTCACAACTTTACATGTGACTTCATTTGTGCATAATTTGCTAATTTGTGAGTGCAAGGATTGTGAATATTTTCACATCCCCTAAGAGGTCTTGACTCTTGACAAGCAAAAACAGTTTTAAAATAGTAAAAAAAAGCCAAGATGCAAGATATAAAAGTTCAATTTTTTTTCTCAGGCAAATAAATCTCAAATTGAAAAGGGGGTTAAGAATCTATCATTTGTTTAATTCATCATGACAAATTAATAAGCTTTATGAACTAAATAGTATACAAACAATATTCACATATAAATCCTCTGTTATTCCTGTGTTAGGTATTTCAAATTTAAATTTTCCATTACAGTGCTTCATATATATTTAGTTTTCATGCACAATCATTCCTTGTGATATTTTTACATCCGTGAAGACATGAAGCCCTGCCACAAGATTTTGCATCGTAAACTCCCAACCATTATCTGCCATTCTTCTTCTTTTGGACTGTGATCAATCTCGGAACTCTTATACTTTAAGTCTTTAGCTGCAAAAATCCCGTATCTGTTTATATATGAATTTTAATCAGCACTTAGTGTATGGAAGATTATTATATATCCTTTTTTTGTGCCTTTCAATATTTTAGGTCACCTTCAATGGATCATTTGATCACATGAATATCGATGCAACAAGGTGAGACTGCTTGCTTTTTTGTGCTAATAGCTGTACTTTACTAATGAATAATGATACATTAAAATTCAGATTCATAGATAGAAGTCACAACCTCAAATGGAGAAGAAAGTAAAAATCAAAATGGAGTCTGGGTGGCGTGTGAATACAAATTGCATTGGCTTTCCCTAAAAAGGGACTGATGTAAAACTTTTATGGTTTGTTATGAAATATCTTGGTCTTGTAGATCTTATAATAGATTAGATCATCAATTTAATGTGTTTTGGTCTCTACTGTCAATTGTTTTCTAACTCCGTTAACTTTGGCCATACTACAACATTGCTACAAAAATTTTGTAATGGTTTTACATTGCTGTAAAAATTTTGTAGTGGTCTTGATAGCAACACCATGTAATGATATTAATGGTAGGGACCAAAATACATTAAATTTGCCTGTCTAGGGACTAAAACGTACAATTTTTACATGTAGGGTCAAAACAGGAAAACTTAGACAGGTATATGGACTAAATGAGTATCTGTTTAGTCTATGCTTATGATTTTTGTGATTAAATTTAATTGCAGTGTCCAAAATTTGGAAATTATTGAGCCATTTCATTCTACCCTACTTGGAACAAGCAACAAAAAGAGAAGCCTGTTTCACATGCTCAAGACAACAAAAACTATTGGAGGGTATGTGATGATTCACACAAGTTTCTTGATGCAGCTTTAATTGTTTGACATTGTATTTGTTTCCTTCAGGAGTAGACTACTCCGTGCCAATCTGTTGCAGCCTCTAAAGGACATTGAGACAATCAATGCTCGTCTTGATTGCCTAGTCAGTCTCAATCATATTTTCAACTTTCTCTTTTTGTGCTATACCATATGCTCCTTATTAGTTAAGAAGTAGATGTGTTCCTTTATTTTCCAGCCTTACAATTCTCTTTATATTTTCTACCATTTTTACAAGTCTGCCCAATAGATTTCAGTCCAGATGTTATTCTTCTTTAACCTTAAGTGCTCTAGTCTGAAACTTACTCAGGTGTTTATAATTATAGATGCTGTATTTTCACTCATGTTTATATTCTGATTTTAATTTTAAAGCTTGAAAACCACCTGACAGAGATTTTGACTGAATTCCTTTGTATTTATTATTTAAAACATGTTCTCTAATATTTCATTTTAGGATGAATTGATGAGCAACGAACAACTATTTTTTGGCCTCTGTCAGATTTTGCGTAAATTTCCAAAAGAGACTGGTAATTTAAGAGCAGTAGTTGAACAGATATCGGTTTTTAAGAAGTTTATACATCTTTAGTAGTGATTCAGAACTGTATGTTTTCAGATAGAGTATTATGTCACTTCTGCTTTAAGGCAAAGAAAGTTACAGCTGAAGCCTTGGCAGTTGATCGAGCTAAAAAGAGTCAAGTGCTAGTTTCTAGTGTAATCCTCCTTAAGACTGCTTTGGATGCCCTTCCTTTACTATCTAAGGTTCCTCTCTGTCTGTCTCTCTCTCTCTCTGTGTCTCTCTCATAATCAGGCAGGTATTCCTGAAGTAATCGAATAAAAAGAGGTTACAAATAATCCTTTCTTCTGCTAAAAATATCAGGTTCTTAAGGACGTGAAAAGTTCCCTTCTTTCAAATATCTACAAGTCAGTTTGTGAAAATGAGAAATATGATCTTATTAGGAAAAGGTATGCTAAGATTTTCTTCTGCATGAGTATGTGCAATGGTTACATGTTAGATGATGAATATATTGCCTGTAAATCCATTTAGTACTTTGTATAATCTCAAGCTATAATGATGGGAAAAAATGACCAGAATATTCAGAGTAAATATTATGTAATCAACAATTATTTGTTTTCCATATCGCAAAGGCAGTGGCAGTTTAAATTAACCTAAATTTGCTTCCTCTGTGGTATATTTTTTTACTAATACAAATTGCTCCATCATATTCATTGTACGTGCACACTTTTGAATCAAGAATATTTTGATAGAAAAGCTTTATACTCTATGTGGTAACATCCCATTGGCAAAAATATTTGCTTAGGCCCTGTTTGGATAAACTTCTCTAGAAGCACTTCTAGAAGAAGAAAATAAGAGAAAAAAAGATGAGATGAGCTTCTCAATAAGTAAAAATAAGCTTTCCATTAACTAATTTGTAGAAGCTCACCAATGTAGCTTCTCTAAAAGATGAGAGGACATCTACAAATTAACTAATGGAAGACTTATTTTAACTTATGGAGAAGTTCATTTCATTTTTTTCTTCTTACTTTTCTCTTCTATAAGTGCTTCTAGAGAAGCTAATATCCAAACAGGCCCTTAGTAGTATTCTAATTGATTAAAAAAAAGTTATAGGTTGTATACTTGTAATTGCTTTTAATTCCAACCAAGACACCAGGACCAATCAAATCATGCCCTTAGGAGTTATTTTTGTTACAGGATAGGGGAGGTTATTGATGAAGATGTACTTCATGCACGCGTTCCTTTTGTTGCCTGCACTCAACAATGCTTTGCTGTTAAGGCTGGAATTGATGGCCTCTTGGATATTTCACGAAGATCATTTTGTGAAACCAGTGAAGGTTTTATAATCTGCTTGCTTGAGTTTTCTTTTCTGTCACAGTGTAATCTTTCTTGGAATGCAGCATATCTTATCTGTGTTCTCAAAGCATTTGGTGTTACTTTCACAGCCATCCACAATCTTGCAAACAATTATCGAGAAGATTTTAAGTTGCCCAATTTAAAGCTTACCTATAAAAACAGGCAGGGTTTCCACTTTGTTATACCACAGAAGAATATTCAAGGAAAGCTTCCAAGCAAGTTCATTCAGGTTAAGGATTGGATTTTTGTTGCTATATTTTTAAGAATGTCCTTTTAGAAGCTCGGTTTTCCCTGAACCAACTGTTCTTTTGGTTTATATTAGGTTGTAAAACATGGGAACAACATTCGTTGCTCAAGTTTGGAACTAGCATCTGTGAGTAGTTTGATCATTTGGATTTCATGAACATATGAACTCTATTCACCTTGCAATATGATAGAGGTCATAATAATAGATGGGGCAGAATATATCATAGAAGAGGAGTTAGTAGTAATTTTGATTAGAAGCAATAGTTGTTAAGTGAAACCACAGCAGTAACGAACTAATTGTAGTTACTAGACAGTTAGCTGTTATAAATAGACAGAGAAAAGAGAGGGAGAGTTAGTTAGAAACAGAGAGTGGAGAGTGGTGTCTCGAAATCACCATTGTTACTGTGTAATTCAGGCAAATTGCATCATTGTGAATAAAAGCTACTGCATTTTCCATATTTTCCTGATCCAGTTCTTATCACAATATATTTATGTACATGAACTGAAATTGACAAATTGTGCTTGGTGACTATATATATGTATTACTTACGTAACGCCTTTACTGTGTGTGCATTAAGTTTGACAAGATCATGGTCAAACTTACTCCGTTATCCCATGAAGAAAATGATTACTCTGATCAAGAATGGATTATCTCGTGATATTTTCTCATGACAAAGTCATGTTAAAAGTTTGTGTGTATCTCTCTCTTCATAAATTAAATAGGTGGAATCAAAATTTGTAGATGTCTGTGAAGAGAGAGCTGTTCACAAGTTTTTCACTATTTTACATGAAAAACCATTTCTGTTCGATATGCCTCCTACTAGTTTATGGAGATTCTTTTATTATATAAGATGGCTCATATGCTAAGGACACTTGTAAGTTGTCACATTGATTAGGCATTTTGGCTTTTCATTGGTGAAAGTACCTTCATATTTTTTGGTTGGCCCCAAAATGCTTTTTGATTCTCAAACTTAAAAACATTATTCAAGCTTCTGACTATAAGTATGACACATGAAATGCAGTTGCATTTATGTTACCACACTATAAGATGTTACTTTGTTCAGACGCTTGTTTAGGCTCTTGAAAAGTCTCCGTTTTTCATTTATTTAATGAAATTTTCAGTTGAATGCTAGGAATAAATCTGCAGCTGCAGAATGCTATACAAGAACAGAGGTTTGTCTGGAAGGTAGTACTTGATGCACTGCCATTTGCCAGTACAAACTTTCACAGGCTTGACATGTTTGCTCTTTGTTTATTTGTGCATGTATTAAACAACTCTTGTTGACTTTGGCAAGTGAAAAGAAAGGAAACTGCTGAAAGATTACTTCATTAGTTGGAAAATTCTGGTTGCTGCATTGCATGTCAGCAATAAACTCTTAAAATAATCTATATTTATTCATGGGAATTAGACAGGAAATATCATGTAGGTTTTGTGAGAAGTGATAAGAGACTCAAGTTATCAAAATCACAGTCCTATCATATCACTAATGCATGTCTCAGTTAACATGATCTACAATGTCTCTCAATCTATTTGTTTGACAAGTTACTTTCATGGAAAGGATTATATTATGGATTTAGCCCTAGTATTTGGTATCAGTATTTTAAAAAGAGAACTCAGTCCTATCATATAACTAATTAACATGATCTAAACAGTATCAATATATTTAACTTGCTATTTTCCTGGGAAGGATTATACTATGGATTTAGCTCTAGTGTTTGCTGTAAGTATTTTAGAAAGAGAATTGGCATAATTTAAAGGAATGTTGGTTGTATGAACTGGCATTAATTTCAATAAAAAAACATTTGCAAGAGAAAATACTAAAATTCGATCCACCATTTTCTTTTCTTCTCCTTCCCTTTTCTACTTGGTTCTTTTTTTTGTCATTGTTTGTGAACTAAATATTTTTTCAGTATTTATGTATTTATATGGTAAAACTAGAGTGTGGACTCGTCCATGCATGGTTATTTTTTGGGGGAGCGTGGAGTAATTTTTGTTTGCATGTAAAAGCATATAAACATGTGCAAAATGTATTGTTTTTGGTAAAATTACAGTAGGATTAGTTTTCACAATGTTCTGTTAGCATTATCTTAAAATAATTTTCAATGGAACTACTTAATGCAAGCTTTACATGATTAAATTGATCTAGTTTAGCATGTAACTATTGTTATTAAATTGGATTGGATTGACTTTAGCAAATGTTAAAAATGTAAAACTAATTGGAACAAATTAATATCTAGATAGAGGTCCTATCTACTTAGTTCCTTGGACTTGCACTATCTCATATTTTCAGCTATTGCATTTATATCTATTGTAATAGAAGAAAAAAAAATTACAGAACTTATGGATGACATTCGTGAGAATGTCTCTGTGTTGACACTGCTTGCTGAGGTCTTGTGCTTGCTGGATATGATTGTAAATTCATTTGCTCATATGATATCAACTAAGCCTGTTGATCGATATACAAGACCAGAATTTACAGGTAAGGAAATTGATCATTCCTATAAAAAAATTGTATAACAGTAAGAAATTTCTTTATTGATAGTATTTTATTTGATAGAGAATGGGCCGTTGGCAATTGATTCTGGTAGACACCCAATCCTGGAGAGCATACACAATGAATTCGTTGTAAGTAATGAGTATATCCAATAGTCATTATAACATACCCCACCCGATGACACTTTTCTCACCTAGACGGATTCGGCACTTATTTTGGCAGTAATTAATCTTATGCATTGCAGGCCAATAATATATTTCTGTCTGAAGCCTCGAATATGGCGATTGTGATGGGCCCCAATATGTAAGGAATTTCTGTTACATGTCTAAGGTGTACTGTTAAATAAATGAAGATTGGGGACGATAACATTCCTGAAGAGCTTACCTAGCAAGAATAAGGAAACAATTTTAGACATACTAGTGATGTGCAAATGTAAATCTCACAATTATGAACTAAAAGCAAAACGGTTTTACTTAAATGACTTTGTCACTTTGAAAAATCTGGCGAACTATAAAAGCTGAAGCTAGACTGACTTATGTGACAAAAGCATGTCAGGTGTATTTTCCTTTAACCAATGCTGTAAGTAGCTGGCATGGCATCAATATTATAATTATAAGGTCTTTCTCACATAAAGTTTATAGAGGTGAACTATTTATGAACTATAGCAAAATTTACTTTCTTTTTGGATGTATATCTGTTTAAATGAAGAATATCAAATTTGAGATTTATTTTCCATATTCCGTTCCCCCAGGAGTGGAAAGAGTACTTACCTTCAACAAGTGTGTCTCATAGTTATTCTTGCTCAAGTTGGGTGTTATGTTCCTGCTCGTTTCTCAACTGTGAGGGTAGTTGATCGTATGTTTACAAGGATGGGCGCAGTTGATAATCTTGAATCCAACTCTAGCACGGTACAATTTCTAAACACCTGCGTTTTGAGACTATTTTATCCTGATTAAGTGGTTTAGAATTATAGATGAAGTTATCTGGATGTGTAGTTCATGACGGAGATGAAAGAAACAGCTTTTATCATGCAGAATGTCTCAAAAAGGTAATGCTGCACCTTAAGATCTTCACTCCAGGTACACACGACAGTGTTTTTTTTCTATAAATATTTTGTTGGATGCAGGAGTCTGATTGTTATGGATGAACTTGGGAGGGCTACTTCATCATCTGATGGATTTGCAATTGCGTGGAGTTGCTGCGAGCATCTTTTGTCACTTAAAACGTAATTGTTTCTTGATTATCGATTATCAGTAAGCATTTATAGCAACTTTTGTTGCATGGATTTCTGCTAAATAATAAATTGGAAGTCTTGGGTAGCTCTTCGGATTCCTAATAATTAAGTGGAAAATAAATTTCCTTTACTAATGATTTGGTGTTGAATTGTTTACTGTAGGAAAACTGATAGTTTTCATCAACCATCAAAGGAACATATTGTTGTAATTGATCGTAGGGTCTCTCTCCACTGAGCCATATTTTTTTATCCTTCTTCAGGTATACCGTATTTGCCACTCATATGGAGAACATATCGGAATTAATAACAATGTATCCCAACGTGAAAATTCTTCACTTTGATGTCGACTTAAAAAATAACCACTTGGACTTCAAGGTGGTATCTCTACACTTTTTTTTTCTTGTGTTGGGATGACTATCTGCGAGCTGAAATTCTGCTTTATTTAGTTTCAACTTAAGGAAGGATCGAAACGCATCCCCCATTATGGCCTTCTCTTAGCAGAAGTGGCAGGATTACCAAGTTCGGTTGTTGAGACTGCCAGAATGATCACGTGTAGGATTTCAGAAAAGGTGTCAACACAACTTATTAAAAAAGGGTTTTAATTTTTTAATTTTGTCCATCTCAACTGTCAATACTAAAGAAGATAATAAGGCTTGATTCGGAAAATTATAAATACTCTTGGTTGAAATTTCAAATATCACTTCATTTCAAGGGGTTTGATTATTCAATACCTGTTTTTTTTTTTTTACATAATTATAGATAATATAAATGCTTCGTCAACAGCACCGGAAAAAGTCATTCCTGAGTAACGTGCCCAATTATAGTTCCATTATGAATAGCTGCCCGAACAGGGTGATTAGCTCTGAATTTTTATTAAGCTTGAACTGCAAAATTACCATCTATACGTACCGATATTGTGAAATCCATCTCAGGACGTTAGAGTTTGTTTGATGCGTGTTATTTTATATCCATTGATAATGATAGTGTTTTTGTAGAAAAATTTGTCAAACACAAACCAGTACTAACATCTTATGTGCACTTGCTGGTGTCATTAGGAAGTTAAGAGGATGGAAGTCAACTGTTTACAGCATCATTCAATACAAAAGGCATATCATGTTGCACAGCGCTTGCTATGCCTGAAATACTGCAATCAAGATGAGGATACGATTCGGCAAGCTTTGCGTAATCTTAAGGAAAGCTGCATCAAGGAAAAGCTTTTAAGTTGACAAAGGCACGAAACGGCCATTTGAATTTTTCATTCTACAAAATTCACAATTCTTATGCATATAACATTGGGTGATTTTTTTTTGGAAAGTGTTACAAATACCATCACTATTTAACAAGGTATAAAACTTAAAAACCTACAATTTTGAATTGCACATTAAAAATCTATCTGAAAATGATAAAAAAATATTCAAGGCATTCAAATTATATATACACTAAACCGAGAAATATATAATTTTAGATAATCTTGAGTTGTCATATAATTAAAACATTATTTTATAAAAAAATATTTTACAAGAAATATTTTAGAAAAATTACAATGAAAGAGCAATCAAAAACAAACTCGACTATCTGAACTTTTTCATTAAGAACCTTTATTTTGATAGACGTTAATTCAAAACGTGTATTTAATCAAATTGACAAAGTTGAAACAAAGTTTTCGACCAGTGAAATAAAATGGCGGGCCCAGCTATTAAATTCCATGAGGTAGATAACAAACAAATATCAAGTATAAACTTTCAATTTAACAATAACAAAACTGATCAATTTATCGAAAAAGATATGATTAAAGCGTTAAAAACTCGAATTTCAAAGTCAAAACACCAAATACTGTGTCCTCAAAATAGTATTTCAGAAAATGAAGCAAAAATAAGATGATAACAGCAGAAATTAGCGGTAACGGCGGAGAGACAGGGTGTTGTTTCTCTTCCAGGTTGCCCTGCGGGATGGACGTGCTTTGTGGTACAGATGTCCTCTGCCCCGCAAACCCCTGTTGCTTTTCCCAGCAGAGGTGAGCCCACGCAGCTCTCTGTGCTTGTGCACTGGATTGGCGAGCCAATTGATTCTGGGATCATTTCTAATAGCAGCATGAGCCACATCCACCAGAATCACCTCAAAGTATTTATAAGTAGAGTCCTGAAACACAATAACAAGTTTTTACTAAACCAACACATGATTCAAAAAAAATTCAATTTCAACAAAAGTAATACAATAACAAACCTCATTCACCCAGTAAGAATTGAGGACCCTAAGTCCACCCAGCTTCCGTCCAGCTCGCTCCTCGGCAACTGACCTCTTGCTACGCTGAAATTTCAGTTGGGTTACACCCTGGTTTGTGGGCTTCCCATAAACAATACCTTTGGGAACGGGCCTCTTTCGGCCACCCCTCCTAACACGAACACGGTATATCACATAGCCCTGCATTGTCATAATCACAATAATCACTTAACAGAAACAAACAAGGGAATGTGCAACAGCTTTACAAGGACATGCACACTTGAAACAATAATCCAATACTTAGTAAATGAATATATTAATGCATTTACCAAATGGAATTATGTGGATGAAATGAAACAATTAATGCAGCATTTTCCCAAGTCACAAAGTATACAGCAATTTTTTCACAAAAAAATAAGTACAATAAGTTGGAAAAAAATGAATACTAGTAAATTATTAACCTGCTTAGCCTTAAAGCCCAAGCGACGAGCCTTGTCAGGGCGGGTCGACCTTGTCAAACGAACAATGGAAGGTTGCTGCCTATACTCCCAGCACCTCACCCGCTGCAAGAAGCGCATGACATCAGACTGCTTCTTGCGCCATAGCTCTGAAACATACTTGTAGGCACCTATTGCCAATCACAACAACAAAAACAACATATTTTATCAATTACACTTCCAACACAGGTACCACAAATAATTCCATCAGAATGACCAAAAGCTATATATATCCAATTGCCCAACCTGATGACTAATCATTTGATATTAATTGACACCAATGAGTTGTTAGACCTATTTTGACGACAAACACAAAGAGGCTAAGACTGTACAATATTTAATTTAATTAACATCTTGTTGGTGCAAGGGAGAGAACACAATTGGATTACACTACAAAAACCAATTATGAAATCGAATGCACGCAGCTTGCCAAAACAAGTCACTTTCGTTCCAAAAGACCAACTATATTTAAATCCCTTAGATCTGACCATCAACTTCAAAAATCATATGGGATCAAAGTAAGCAAGCTCTCAGATCCTACAAAACTAACTAAACAAGCAAAAAAGATATAACCAAACACATTTACGGGCAGCAAACCATATACAAGCCTTAGAACGAATAAGGTAAATATTGATAATAAACAAAGGCCAATTTGTAAAAGACAAATGGCAAGCAAAAAAACAAGATCATGGACCAGGTAAAAGTGTCCGCTGAAGAAATAAAGCCTTGATTCCAATCTATGGAGCCATCAAGTAAAAAGCAAACAAAAAACATGGGCACAGTAGCACAAACATCCATGCTGGTTCAAGTTAGCAAAGAGATGACGAGGTTCTTTCTCTTGTTTTAGCTTTTTCATTAAAACCCTAAACCCTCTTAAGGAAGCTCCAGCAAAACAATTAAACCAAACAATCGTTCACATTCAGGGATCAGATCTAACCAAAACAAAAATATTAGCAAACGAACACAAATCTTAAGCTAAATAGCAAAGGAGATAGAGACACTACCCATCGCGCAGTCACCACAGTGGAAGGTTCTACCTCACCCGCGCCAACTGAAAGCTAGGGTTTCTCGATGAGTGAAAATATTTTATAGAGGCATCACTTCTATTATGGGCCTCCCGGTTTCACATTTGGGCTTTTATTCTTAACTTTTTTGGGCCAGGCCTGTTACGCTGATTAAGGCATTCGGTTAAAACCTTTTGGCAATTGCTATTTTCACGCTCCCTCTTTACTAATACACTTCTCTTTTCTTTTTATTTTCTCATCACTTTCAGGAAAACACACACATATATAAATATATACTGAACAATATATGTTAATAACATGCTGAATAAAATTTTCAATAATATATGTTAATAACATGTACTGAATAATTATTTTATTCACGGAAGTTTTAATAAGGATGTGAAATAATAATAGATTTATTTGACATAATTTTAATATATGTATGCACATAAATTTTTATATGCAAATAGTAATTTATTTTGGTGCAATAGAGGGGTAACCAGCCCCTAAAGAGAATATATTAGAATCCCACAGAGCATGCCACCCAGCCTTCATAAGAAACGCTTTCTTCATTTCCCTTGCGCTTCTTACCTTCCTGAATCCTCCGTACATTGGAATCCACATTTTCCAACAATGTCCTCCTTCACATTCCAATTCACATTCTTAGACAAGTAAATTCGAGTCTTCTCCTTATTCACCTTCTTCTGGCCTGAGCTAACTAAATACCGAATTAAGAAGTACCATGATTCAGCAAATATTTGTCTCTTACATACCCCGTAATTCTCATTACTTTTATTTTTCTCCTAAAAGCTTCTCATTATCGATTTTATACTTTCTGAACAATAAGAAATAAATATTGATTTTATACAGTTTCCTCCAAAATTTTCAAATTTTCAAAAATGATAATTGGTTGTACATTCATTTCCGTTTCTTTGATTGGTCCAGCCCAGGTAATTCTAATTTGCTTGAACATCAAAATTTTGGGGGGTTTTCCCTTATTATTATAATATTACAATTATAATAAAATACAAACATTTTTAAGGAATAAAGTACAAACATTAACCAATGGAATGATTTTAAAAATTATAATCAAATTAATTAATTCATCCTTAATTTCTGACCATTTAATTAATTTTTAATAATAAGTCTGAATAATTTTACAAATCCTTTAAATTTTGAAAATTACACAATCTTTAATTTTTAATGATACCTATATTTGTGAAAAAAAATCAATTTAAGATATCACTTAATTTTTTAAATCTCACTCAAATAAAACAACAAAATATACTATACTTTATATTAAAAATATATTAGATTTTTTATTTTTTTCCGCAAAACTGAAAATTATTTTAAATTAACCAAAAATGTCCTACATAAAAAAAATCAATTACCATTAATTACATAATAAAAATAGCCAATCAATATTAACCAAAATTTCTTCCATATCAATCAGTTGTCAATAATTAATTTGACAATTATATAATCACCATTTATGTATTTTGATTTCAGTTCAAGAAAATATTTTTTATATTCAATAATATATTTCAACTAGTTTCTATCTTTTTTGAGTTAGTAAAAAAAGTTAAAAATTAATTAAAATATCTTATAAAACATAACCTTAAAATAATATTTTTAAAAACGTTAAATTCTAACTTTTAACTTCTAATTTCTACATTTTTATATATTTTTTTCCTTTATTATCCTTAATATATCCATTCATTATTTTGAATTAACGTATAGGTTGACAATATCACTTCTCCTATTCTTCACGGATTTCTTTTTATGTATCTATATTTTTTTTACATTTTTATTTGTCTTTCTATATATCTTATATTGTCTACTCAACTCTTTTAGTTTTGTTTGTTAATGGGTTTTTTCACTAATTATTTTTTTAGGCTTTTATGAAACTTTTGTGATTTAAGAATGAACATATATTACCTAATGATTATTCTTTAATCTTTTTTAAAAAGCTTTAATTATTTCTTCTAATTTTGATGTGTGTTATGGGTTTGCACACTGTCTTGCTCGATATGTTTGAATTATGGTATTGCAACAATGATATTTTTGTGTAAATAATAGGGAAGTTCTTACATCAATAGAAGGATGATGCAAGGCCAATAGAAGGATGATGCAAATATCACATAACAAGTGTTTCATTTGTGTATTTTTTTTCCTTGTTCTCATTTTAGTGTTTTTAATTTTGTGTGGCCATTACTTTGGGTTTGATTAAAAGTACAATATTTTTGTTGTGAGTAAAAAGGAAATTTGATAGACAAAATATTGTGTATATGTATTTTTTTTAAAAAGTGAGAACCAAAGTTAGAATACATTTATTAAACCAACCTGGATCAAAAAGAATCACATACTTAACAAATGATGAACACCATCATGTGCAAATTATTACAATATAGATATGGCCTATCAAGATGTTTTTGAACATATTAACTTACAATATATTTAGGAGGAATTAAAGTGAGAGGGTAAAAACACAAAGAATAATATTTGTTTTCTTTGTTTAGTTTGAGAAGAAAAAATTGACTTTTAAATCATAAGAACATATTATGTTTTAGCATTCTTTTTTTTATAATTTTGAGTAAAGATTTATAAAGTGAGTTCAATGTATTTATCAAATATTTTCTTTAACAATCTTACTCTACCAAATGAAACAATTTTGTATAATCTTTATATTCCTAGTTTTATTTTCTTGTCTAGTTTTAGACAACCAATCAGAATATTAGTCTCTTGTAAATCAAATAGAACATTGTCAAAAGTCACAACAAAAATGATAAAATATTACAGAATACCTACAATATTAGTAAAACTAAAATGGGTGACAAGAATAAAAGCAGGAACAGTGGCCAAAGTGTCACGTTTAAAAAAAATCTCATAATGCCACGTCTATAGTAGTATTTGTTAAAATGCCACGTGGCATAATTTGCTGGCTCTGCAAGCGAAATTGGTGGATTGACGCGGCGTTGCGCTATTGGGACACGTAATTCGCTATACGTACCAGCAAATTACGTGGTCTGGACAGGCGAATTTTGGACATGACCCGTGTCAAGGAGGGAGTAGTTCGCTTGGCAGGCTAGCAAATTATGTGGGTTATGACAAAGCATGACATGTGGCAAGCTTAAGGCGCATTGAGTATAAACTTCGAACAGACATAATTTTTGATTGAATTGTCTGATGAAGGCGTACGATATGTTAAAAAGGCATTTGGTCAAATATTTTTTCCAAAAAATACCTCTAAGTGCCTGAAAATTAGGATTTAGGATTCAATCATCTGAAAATTTCCAAATTGTCTACCTTTTTAATTATTTAATTAGTTAATTTAATGCAATTTTATATTTTTTTAATTATTTATCTCAATTATGATCTTTTTGACATAAAGTACGCGTCCATTGAACATTCCTAACAGAAAATATCATTGTTTGAAGTTTATATGCACTATCAATTTTACAAGCGAGAGAGGGTTAAAGGAGAGGGGGGTTTATATAGTGGTGGACCAACTGTACCTAATTCGCTGAGTCCACTAGCGAATTACCTATTTCGCTACTCTTTGCGAAATTTGCCACATGTGCTGACCGTTCTGCCCGTCTAATAGAAACACGCCATGTTACGTACTTCACCCATGTGTCCAATAAAATATGTCGCGTGACATTTTGAAAAATTATTTATTGGACGTGACATTTTGGATAATTTTTTTTTTTTTAAATTATGGCACTTTGACCATGTTCCTTTTTAAGCATGGGTGACTCACATTTATGCAATTGGTTAGGAAACAAAAATGTACAATGAATGATAATGATGGGACTAACTTTTCTCCTAGAGTTGCCAAGTGTGGAATGAAGAGGAAAAACATTATTACGAACATGACAGGTGGCTACATTGCAGCGGTTAATTACTGCCACTGCCATGTAAAACAAAAGCCAATAATAGATCGTACTAACACATTACCGTACATAAAACGTGATGGAGCCAAATATGCACGTCCCCATAACCTTTCTCGTTAAAACTGTCTATATAATCTTTCTGAATAAAGTTAAGCTCGCAATTTATCATGGATGTATAACGAGGACCCAAATATGGAACGATGCATTCAACTTAGTATTTTCTAAACATAACTTTATTTTAACTACAATTGATTTCAACAAGCTTTTTGAGTATATGCGAAATCGTATTTTTTTTATATATTTATAATTAAAAGTATAATTAAAAAATACATTAATATTAAAAGGATTTTAAAATTTTGTAAGCATTCTGATATTAATAATCATAATATTAGAATGATAAAAGAAATGATAATAAAAAATGAATATTTCATTGCAATATATATTTATATATATCATGATTTTTTTTTTCAAAAACACGTCTTGTTTGTTAATCATGACTGCATAAAAAAATTCAAGGTCGTGTAATAAATCCTTATCTAATCAGAGAAAATATAACATTAGTAGTGATATTTAAATTAGTAAATAGAGAAAATAGTAAAAAAATCTTAATTTCTTCATTCAATTATTGTTCAAAAACCCATTTTTGTGATAAAAAGAAGTACTAAAGTGCGCAAATATTAATTGGTAGCATTCCATATGCCTTCTAGCCAGTAGCAAGTGAAAACAAAAGTATAAAATTCAATGAAGGAGCGTACTCCACAAATAAGATGGAGATTGCAAGTCAATGATAATTATTGTCAAACTATAACAATAATAATTATCTATGGTTAACAAGTTACCACTGCATAATAGTAGAAAAATATTATCAACAGACTAAATTAGAATTTATCTAATATATTATTGGTATGAATTATTTATTAACTCTAACTCTTGTGAATAATTAATTTATGTCGTTAATAGAGTAAATTATTATTTGTCATATACAAAAAGCATAAATATATCTGTAAACAGAGTGACAAGTAGCATTTACATGGAATATAGGGTATTTTTACAAAACTTGGTAAGACCCCCTAGCAGGGAAAGGAGGGTCATCGAGCCAAAAAGCCAAGTCTAGATGTTCAGCTCCGGCTACTAGCCACCGCGCCGAGTAATCAAACTCACCTGCACTGTGACTTGAGTCCAGTAAAAGATCAGGGAGGTCCAAGAACGCCTCATCCTCAGAGAAGGAACTTGATCTGCTCAGCTGGGCCTGGGCCTGGGCTTCGAATTGGGCCTCACAGTTGAGTGCAGCAGCTTTGGCGGCGGCGGCTTGGATGTCCTTGGGGGAAGTGGTGAGTGGGCGCGGAAGGTGTGAGGCTAATTCGGGGAAATTAAGGAACGCAGAAGTGCCTTTGATAGTGAGAGCCGCGACATCATGGGCTCGAGCCGCCATTTCTGGCGTGGAAAAAGTGCCGAGCCAGATTCTGGATTTTTTTTTGGGCTCTCTTATTTCTGATACCCATTTCCCCCACTGACGCATGCGCACACCGCGAAACGGTGGGTGCTTCCCATCACTGCTTCTCTTCTTCTTCTTACTGTTACTCTCAACACTCACTTCTTCGTTTTCACTTTTTTTCTTCTCTTCGGTAGAGATATGGACTTGGTTATCTTCCTCTTCCATTATGTGGTTGGTGTGTGAGAAACAGTGGAGTGAACTTAAAATAGCGCTGGGTGCTACTTACTAGTACCATTTTTTTCACATTAAGGAACGGGGTCCAGTTGTTGAAAAAGATAAACAGTTCCAATGTTGGCATTTTCCTTTTCCTTTATTTCCCTACCAATCTCCTTCTCCCATCTCTTCTCTCTTTTTGTTATTTTCTTTACCAAACGAAAATCCTTACACATCAGTAACATCACCTCTTTTTATCCCCTCACAGTGGAACAAAACAAAATAGTCATGGCAATATATTATTTAATTTGTTCTTAATTTTTTTTTATATAGCTCGAGACAAATACATGGAAAGAAAATTCAAATCTTAAATAACCACATATTTGTCGCGAATATAATAGTTCTGATTTTTTTATAATTAATATCCAGTCTCACACACGTATAAGTTCAAATGATATGTTTGTTATAATTTGATTCAATCCCTAATATAGTTTAAACTCAAAGTTTTGTTTGTTATTGTAGATTTAATTTGATTAAAAGTGATGATATTGATAATTCTCTTTCAGCCTCTTTTCTCCCATCAACTTTATATCAACACCAGCACATAACCCGTGTCTAAAGCACGAGTCATTCTAGTGGTTGCACACATTTATCCATGTGTGAATAATATAAGGTTTGATTAAAAAAATATATTTTATAAATTAAAAACATAGAAATAAACATAATTTTTTAATATGAATAAATATGATATAAATTTAAGTATTAGAAAATGTAATATCATACAAAGAGTATTAGTTACAGACAGAGTGTTTAGATTTAATATATTACAATTCACAATTTAAAAATCTTAAATAATAGATAAAATTAAATAGGTGTTTTAATATTATTTTCCTTTTAATATATGCTTGAAATATATCTATTTATAAAATTAAATATTTTTAGTAAGACAACTATTTGTAGTTAATCAAATTCTCCAAAATAGTATAAAGATTGAGAGAGTATTGAAGCAGAAAAATATATTCAGAGTCTCGTACACATTTCTAAATATTTTATTTAAAATATTTATAAAATTGTATGAAAACGTATTAAGTATAAAAACTTAAAAAGAATTTAACTTTTGTTAAGATTTTTTTTATTTT
>PYAF01000142.1:1303662-1342591 GCA_007407185.1 Glycine tomentella | reverse complement strand
AAGTTTATAATTTTATAATTACATTGAGAAAAAAGAAAGAATGAGAGAGATTGTTTATATAGAGATCATATATTTAATTATAGTGTCATAAATATTTCTTGTATAATTACCATAGTTAATTTAGTACTAAAATGATTAAAAAAATAAACATATTAAAAATGATCAAGGCACTAAATAAAATTTTTGATTAAGATAATTAAGTAATTGAATGTATTTTTTTAAAAATATATAATAAATTAATTTAAATATTTACTAATTATATAAAACACTTTAACATTATTATATAAATATTAATCAACAAAAATTTATTGTAAAAAGTTTTTAAATACTCATAGGAAAATACTCAACTTTTAAATACTTCTCTGTTAAATACTTACACACACAAAAAAAAATTCTTTCATAATAATATCGAGTAGGATTTTCAATTAGTTAGTTAATTACCCGTGCGATCGAATTTGTCTTTATGCATTTTTTGAATAACTTATTATTTACTTAAAACTAAGCAATAAAATATATGAGATCAATGGATTATTTGTTTTATTTATTTTTTAAAATATAGACTAATGAAATAGCCCAATTTTTTTTCTTATAAATTAATTTACACAAAAAGCAAAATTGAAGAGAATGACAAAATTAATGCCCATCCAACGACAATATTAATGCCTCGTCTGACTTGGATTATAAAGTGGAATCTCTTTGTATCTTTATGTTTACGTCAAAGATTAATTGTCACATTGTCCACATCAGTGTCTTCATCCTCAATTAACCCCCAATAATAAAAGATGGAGAACAAAAAAAATAATGAGAATAAGGAAAAAATACAGACCGCTAAGGTCATTTTTATTCATCTTCAGTTTCGCGTGTCTTTTTGTCACGGGAGAATGGCTTTTTTTTAGCAAGAACATAAATTGGTGGGCCTGTATAAGATACTAAAATTGTATACGTATCCCCGAATAATTGCCTAATTGTTGTTTACCTGGAAGGAAGACAAGTTCAAATAAGATTAAGGAATTTTGTGATACGTAAGCAACATCAATCCATGAATATTTTGCATCTATAACGTGGTAAACAAATTAATAGAAATATAGTATATTAATTTAAAAAGTATTTGAAAAAAAAATAATTATTGTTTTCAAAATAACATCTAAAACCCAATAAAATAAACCTGAGAGTAATTTTTTTAATAATTTGCATGAAATTTAAAATTCAAACTTCACTGTCACTATCACATAAAAATAAAATAACATCAATTGAACATAATACTTTTTTCCTATCTTTTTTTTTTTCCATAAATAAAGTCTCTCTTCCGAGTAAAATAACTTGTTTGTTTCATATTTGAATCAATTTGAATGAACAGGTGAAGGTTCAGTCAGGGGCTGCAATCGTGGTCCTTACTCATTCATATTTTCCTATAGCCATGTTGCTACTTTTTTTTATGCCTTCCATATTGTTAACTTAACTGTGTTTGTGTCAAATTATAGGTTGCAATTGTTAGGCAATACGGTAAAGGACAAAGAGTACAAGATAAAATAAATACTTTAATTATAAGATAATTTTTTTATTATGTGTAATATTTGATTAACAATAAATAACATAAATACAAGTATAATGATATAAAATTTACTAAAATATCTTTTTAATATTAATTATCTTAATATAATTTATATTATTATTATTATATTTTCGGAGGATTCAAAATACATAAATAATACGTACAGTTATTGTAATAACTAGTAATGTAAGAAATAAGAGAGACGAAAGTATGTGTTTTTTTGAATATTTTATTTTGTATCTGAAATAAAAAAAGTTATCTCATAATTCTTTTTAGTAACAAAATATTATGTTACTTCATGAATTTTAAAAAAAATAAATCATAAAACAAAAATATTTATCCTAGATAAAAATTTTAACAAAATCAAACAGATCATGATGTATTTGGACTTGACTGTCAAATCTACAACCAATCCGTTTCTATTTTCTAATTACACACGTCAAGGGAAGAAGGTATGGGCGGAAAATAAAATAACAATATATTCTTTAAATTTGCCATTTTATTATTATTAAATAATTCTGTGAATCTCAAAATAACATATTTTCTATCCTTTTAATTATTTTAAAATGTTTATTTTAATTGAAGAACTATTATTATTATTATTATTATCCAACTTTTTTGCCCATTTATCTGATTTTTATGGGGGACAATATATAATTAAACCATCACTAAATTAAAACAACATCTTTTAAGTATTTTATGAAAAAAACTAAGTATATTTTTTCAAATGATTATCATTTAAGTTTAAATTATAAAATTAGTAAAACAATTAATATTTATAATTTAAATATTATATTTAATTGAATTTTTTTATTAATGTTCTTTCTTATTTTAATTAATATTCCATAAATTATTTTTTTTAGAGAACCCAAAAATGAAATTGAAAAACAATTATTACAGTTTCGAATTTTTAAATGAAAATTATTTAAAACAAGCTAAACTTATAATTATTTTAAAATGGAAAGAAAAGGTGAATTTGTTTAAGATTAAAAAAAGTGATATATTTTGAAGTGAATTTTATATAAGCATAAATTGTTTCATGTTTGGCTACTATTATAAAAAGTATTTTTTTTAATTAAAGTGATTTTTAACTTGCTTGTGTATGACAATTATATAAGTGATTTTTTCATCACAAATTCACATAAAAGACCTTATAAGCATATAATACATTGTACATCTAAAAGAATAGAAGATTCAATTCGATCGAATAAACTTTCACCCAATACATTTCTTTGGAAATAAAAGCATGTTTAGCTAATCGGCTATTATGTTCCTAGCTCTTTTGGTAAAAGTTATTTGACCATCTACAAAAAAATGACATTGACATTTGCAATCTTCCAACAAGCATTTGAAGTATATAGGCGAAACGCTCCCAACTCTTTAATTCCATTTATTGAATACTTGCAAATTGTCCGTTCCAAAAATGACATAATGGAAGCACATCTAGACCGTTACTCTCTTTTGCTTATGCAACATTCACACAAAATGTCAAAGCAATGAATTCACATTTACAATTCAATTTAGCTAACAAATGGAAAACTTACAAAGAAGTCATCCTCATCGTTGAGTCTTTAACGATACTTCATTAAGAGCAAAAATACTATTAGATCAAATTAGCGCAACAAAAGATACATATGATTGCATCAATGTAGGTGGTTGGATGGAGTGTTCTACAATTCATATCAATCACCCATTCCTTTTTGTTTTCAATTCCAATTTCAGTCATAGAATCTTGAATTTTTATTTTTACTTGAGAAGCCAAAATGAAATTTATTAAAGACAATTAGTTAGGAATAAAGCACAAGGTGTGCCTTACCCCAAACCACCTAAGAGCACAAAAGGAAGCACAAACTCACAACAATTTGATTAAAATCCACACAACAATGTCTCACAAAGCAATTCAATTAAGCAAGAAACAATGCCTCACAATCTCCAGTACTTTTCTTCTAACTAAAATCCCAAACAGTCTCCAATCAAAATCTTGCACATAAACCCAAAGCCCCATAATCATACAATTGAAATTGAAAGGAGAGGAGAAGTTATCATCACTTGATACAACATAAACCCCATTTAAAGAACAACACTTTTGCGAAGGGTAGTCTGGAGCTAGGTCACGATGAGAATGAGGAAGGTCATGAAATGAGGGATTTTGATGAGTGAGGGCTTTCCATGCTGTGCAACGATAAGGACGATTTGCAATCTCCAAAATTCGGGGAAAAATGCGAATGAATTTGAAATCAAATTTTGTCTTTTTCTCAACGTTGTCGTCGCAGCTAAAGCCACTGGCTAGCATGTCCACTAGTGTCAACCTTATCGTGCTAGATTTGCACAGTGCTGGAAGCTTCACAGGAGCGCCTCCACTCGAAGGCAAGGCCATCATACACAATTGTAAACTAAGCTTCTTCTCTTAAATGAGGGGTAGTCCCGTCCAAAATTTCGGTTAACCCACCTCCGTATTCTTCCAATTCCTGTTTTCGCATTAGCTTATTTTCAACTTTTGTTTTTTAAATAATTTTATACAAACATCTAAATATTTATAATAAACATTTTTTTTATAAAATAAGTGTTTTTTTTCAAAAAAAAAAAGCTTAACCAAACTCATCCAAAATATCAAAAAATTAATAGCCATATTAGGCATTATGACTAAATATCATTAAAATTTTTCACTTTGTAACAAAAAAAGGAACAAATTAATTGATGTTGTGAAACTTTTTCACTTACATCACTTAATAACTTTGTGTACAATACATAATTAATCAATCCAATAATAAAGTAAATAATGTATACAATAATAATAAAGTAAATTACTCTAATTATTGTAAAGTTTTGTGAAATTATATAGGCACATTTTTTAAAAGTTAACTGCTTTTTTTGTTTTCAATCTTTTTTTGAGTTTTTACTTTTAATTCTTTAAAAAAATTGATCAATTTTATTTCCTGATAATTTTATAATTGTTTGATTGAAGCAAGTAATAATTATTAAACAATTTCTAACTATTTTAATCCACTAAAAATTGTTTCACTAAACACATTAATGTTTTCGATTCAAAACTGTTTCACTAAGAATTTATTACCCTAGTGAATCTAACACAAATCGAAAAAATCCATCAACAAAAAATAAAAACTTTGTAAGTAATAAAAGAGTTTAATCATCCACCACCCCCACCTACGGGTTCAACAAATCCATGGACAAAACGTGAGATTTCATATAAACTCATATAACACACAAATTCTGCTGGCACACAAAACTACTGCCAAACGTTCTGAATTGTAGCAAGATTAAGGCTTAATCTCATTCAGATTAAGGTTTACACCGCTTTCGAATCCTACGAATCTTCCGCTCTACGCATCTTCCAGTATCCTTCGCTGTCAATTGATTGTTTTATCATTTCTTGATCCGTGTTTGAATCTGAAAAAGTGAGATCTGAGATGAGATGGATTGGATTTATATTTGTGTTTTGATCGGTTTTTTTTTTTTTTTTTGCTATGAAACTGTTTCTATTTTGTTGAAACTCGAAATAGAAGTTGGAAGTGCGTGTTGGCCTGGTAGGTACTTGAAACGCAGCAACGGGGAGGAAGTCGCAGATGAGGAGGGCGGAGAGTGTCGGGATTACGACATCAGAAGCACGTAGAGTCGCCAGGCGTCGGAGAACTTGGACCTTCCGTGAACGGATCTGACGGTTACCCGTTCCCAGCTAGGAGGAGGACCGGATCTGATAAACGCCCACAGATCTGAGAATCCCAGGACCATACCTCGGTCTCTTTCTTCTCGCTAACCTTTTTTTTGCGGATTTTGATTGCAAAAAATAAAACCCGCCACAAAACATTTTGAAAAAATAAAAAATTAATTGCCACCTCAGCAGATTACGGAGATTTAAACGGCGGGGGCGAAAAACGGAAACGGAAGTAAACATCACGCATCAATATTGGTCAATTTTTTTTTATAAAAAGTGAAAAAAAAGTTAAGAAACAAAAAATATAATTAATTATTTTTAACTAATACATTAATCTTTCTTATAAAAGTGTTAGTATAATATATAAAGAATGTTAGTGTAATATTTTTTAAAAAAGTATTAGTATAAAATATAATTAAGATATTTATATAATGTTTTAAAAAAAAAGAGTTAACAAAGGAATAGAAAAACGAAGAATGCTATATATATCACTTGATTTTTTTTTTTTAAAATACGAATGTAATTTTTTCATATTAATATAAGCCTAACCACAAGATGTTAGGAAGCTAATAGTACACTATCTAAGGTTTTCCAATGTCTTCTTATTACAAACTGCAAAGTTTGTCAATTTTTATAATACTTTATTTAAAAAAATTATATCAATAATAATTTTTTATTAATTAGTTATGCAATTTTTCTACATTAATATTGCATAAAAATTAAACTCAAACATTTTTACTTATGTCCAAATAAAGTAGTGTGATAAAGTAATAATTAATTTTTACTTTATGTGAAATTTTATAACTTTGATATACTTTATAAAATAATTAATTCAACAGTTAAATTCGTTAATTTTATATTTTTTAAAAAAAGTTATTTTCTTATGGATTTTTAAAATAGTCATTAAATAATGTAAGTATAAAAACTTAACATTTAATATAATTATCATTTCCTGACAAAAGTATTCTTACAATGTATTATTTTTGTTTGAATTAGTTAGCTAGGTGTATTATTTGTTGGGGGTTGCCCCATTTAGTCATTCCCCTACATCGCAATTCGCAACATCTCTATCCTTAATTTGATATAATTGTTCTACTACAGGCGTAGATGGTCTTATTCCAATATCGATGAGAGATTAAATGAGAGATATGTTTTTTTTTTTTTTTGTACAGAAAATTGCTTTTTGAGGTAAAGTATGTAAATAAATAAATAAAAATGCAGTAATAATCATTGATGAGGACAACTGATCAGATTTTGGATATTTAAGCGTAGTTAATCAATTTATTAGCAGAATTTTCATTTTATTTTATTTTCACTTAAACTAATAATTTTAATCAAATAATGTTAAAACTATAGTAGTCAGGAATTTTCATAGCACCATGTTGGAAAATTGGAAATAAGAGTTAGTGTGAAGAAAATCCACATTAAAGATTAGTAATGCCTAGAAATGCTCGCAAGAAAAAGGATAGACAAGAAATTAGACATCAAGTATTGTTAATGTAATAAATAAATGAGTTCTTCCGGTTCCAGGAGATACACCTAATTGCGATGGAAATTAGCTGGCTAACAAATTTCCATTCTTATGTACTCAAGCAATTTTATTTATCGTTCCACACAACTTTATTAACAGTTGCAAATCAGAATAGTGTGGATAAATTTCTTAGATGCAAAGAGAGCATCATAGCCACAAAATGAACTAGAGCCTAGCATTACGTAGTTGTTGCTTAAGCATCGGTTGAATATACTCTTTAAAGCCATCAGGAACAACTGAATCATTCAAAGGATCCTTCCATGCCTCCTCGTACAACTTCGGATACACATTTCCATCGTAACGTCCAAGAATTGAACCAAGGTAGTGATCAGTGTAGTTAAATGCATCAACAAGCGCAATTGCATTAGGACGGACCTAACCACACATACTATCATTAGCCTTCATATTAACGGACTAAAATATAAACACCAGAAGATGCTACTGACTTGGAATCGTTTAGGACAAACCTGTGAATATAAGTTTCTCAGCTGCTCACTTGCAAGTGATCCTTGTTTTGGGTTAATGCAGCCAGTGGAAAGAAAATCACCCAGATGCTTATGAAGTAGAAACAAAGCATAAATGCTGCAAAGAACTTCTAATTGCTTTTTCACCCCCTTTCCAGGTATATCTTGCTGCAACTTCTCAATAAATCTAAAAAACAAAGAGTTTGATCAACTTAAGTGTAGAATATTCAAGCAAATCCTAGTTTCAAGTAAAGAATTCTAATCTTTTAAAATAACAAAAAAGTTGTATATTTTGTTTGGACTCCTTTCAGTCTCTTCACCTAAAAGAAAGTCCATCACACTATATTTTCCAGTATGAAGATTATCATAAAAAAAAAATATTGGAGGGAGGGGGACTACTATTATCTTATTATTTATGGGTATCTCTAGGATATATTCAACTCACTCTTTCCTGAGATAATGCAATATTATTGTAAATCTAGATATGCAATTAATCATGAAATTTATAAGAAAACAACCAACATGTAAAGTATGGAAGAAGCTCACTTGGAAACAACAATTAACTGGCAATGAGCAACCGCTGCATCAACTAAATCAGCAGCTAGTTCTTGAAAACCTGGTGCCAGAAAAGGCATTAGAAAATTTTGAATTAATATCTCCTTACCCTTCCATATAAAAAGAGACTATTTCTGAATTCGAACCCATAACCAACAAGTCACCAAGACACAACTTTACCGTTGTGCCAGGGCTATCCAACCATGTTTCACAAATTACAATAATAAATCAACATTCAGCAGTTATATCAATTTTTCACATCTTGAGGTGATCTATGTATATTTTTTATGATAACGGCTTCATTTTTTATTTTTTTTTATTTTTGAGCCTTTAAAATAACTTGCAAGTTTAAAATGTGTCATTTTATTATCAGTGTTCGTATAACTTTTTCATTCGCCTATCATCTATACAAACAAAATGAACAAAAAAGATGCAATTTTTAATAGAACTGCATCTTCAATCTATTCTTCTAACATGTAAGAAACCAGCATCATATCTATAGTCAGGTGATTTCTAACAAAAACATCATATAGATCAGTCAACACAATGCATATAGCTTGTGACCTAAAGAAGATTGAAGCATTTACCCTCTTCAGGATTAGCGAACTTGCTAAGATTTTGAGCACAAGCAACCGACATCCTAGCAGCTCTAGCTTCAAATGCTCCCAACACTACATTAGGCTTCAACCAATCCTCAGCTGCAGGGAATAAAAACAAGTATAGTATTACAACTCATAAAGGACACAGGCATGGTTAGTACTAGCAGTATTAACCGAAACCATATTTGATTTGGATATCATGAAACTAATGTGATTAGAGTTGGCATAGTCTCCAATTTCATTATACCCTTTTTAACATCAGAGTGATATTGCATCAGTTGTTCCACTCGAGCCATATAAGCTGTAGTACCAACAGGCTTATTTCCAGAGCCCAGCTGAGAAACAGTCTTCATGAGATGCCTTGCCACCTACATCAGTTTTTCTCTAAGTTGTCAAACAACCTAATTATTCCTTAAAAAAAACCTCCTAAAGCAGAATGCACAGGGATGTAATATGAGACACATAAAATGTAGAAAGAACATGAGTAGACATATGTTATGCATGAAGTTAAGACACAGCCACCTAGAGGTGGATATGAAAATTAAGAATCACAATTTTCAAGTATTTCATCCTTTTAGAACATTTTTAATTTTCTAACATGCTACAAATTTGACAATCCCAAAATCTTATTTTTTTTTGTTTGAGAAAAAAAAAAAAGTATCACTTCGTATTTTAAAGCTTCCAACACCAACAAGCATGAGGGCTTTACCAAAAGCATGTCAAATACAAACAAAAACCTAGCTCTCAACAAAAAAAGGTAGGTTAGTTGTCATGCTGCACATTAAATCCTGTTAACAGCTGTGGAAGGACTTAGTAATGACTTAATTAAATAATGATTAACAAAATGATTGTACAAGATTTTTATCTTTTAACAAACCTGTAAAAGAAGCACAATATTGTCTCCTTCATACGTGCAGGCAGGAACATACACAGCAAATAACTCAGGGAGACCACTGCTACAAAGGTAACCATGACCGCCACATAGTTTACGGCACTCTTCAATTCCATCCTGGAAATTGAAGTTAATTTAAATTTAATTGAACATCAAAATTCAGAGTTACAAAGGATAATAGCACAACGACAACAGAAACACTTCATCCATTTAAATGCAAGGACTACTCATCCAGTCAATTATCCCCCCCGGCCCCCCAACACACACACACACACACGTTGATGACATGGACAATAAATTAATGGCAATATATTACAGTACTGCAATTCAGGAATTTTAAGCTCTTTTTTCGATCTGAAGCCGGAAATTTAAAATAAATATGATGTATAATTGAGCTTGCAAAATATAGAGACCTTAACGTGCTGCTCTAGTGTTATTTTTCATTTTAAACTGACAACTAGCAGGATGTTGTAATGTTTGAAGAGTCACAATTGTGATGACCTGTTTGTTTGTGTTTTTATAAAGCACTTTTTAAAAATTTAAAAAATGTTTTTTTTACAACAATTAGATTAATTTTTTTTTTAAAAAAAAATTCTAGTACTTTTAACTAAAAATGTAGATATAAGGAAAACAAGCTATTTTTTCAAAACTTAATGCAAATGCACTCTAAAATCTGCACCCAGTTCATTGCAAAGGTTTTAGCATTGATGTTCAGTCACACCCATCAATGTCTTCAAAATAATGACATATTTCAAACAACAAAATGAAATGTATAAGACGTACACCAAAGAAATGAGAGAAAATGGGTTTCAACACATGGAGATATAAAGATTGAAAAAATCCCCCGGATGAAACCATAGCAAAAACCATATTTCAAATGCTATCTAAAGTAGCTAAATAAATAATTAAATTAAACTAAATCTAAGACCAATCAGTAGAGAAATGAAAAGAAGTAATAACATACAGCAGTTGCCGTAGTAGTCAAGGATTTCAATCCAGCAGTGCATGCATGAGCCTCAGGCAATGTTGAAAAATCATTAGCTTGCAATCTTTCCGTCACATCCATATAAAGCCATTTCAGCCACTCACCCACAAATCTGAAAGCATAAGCAGAAGCCAGCAAAGGGAAGAGCCTAGCCTGCTGTGTTTTGTAATCAATCACCTAAATGGAAAAACAAAACCGCACAATAAGCACACTACACTTGGAATGAAACTAATTCAAACCACATTTTTTATTTTGACCAGTCAATAGATCTAAATACAGAATTCAACATCATACAATTATATTTAATACACCAGATGAGGAGGAATCTTATCACACCTCCCATTACCTGTGTTTCTGGACCTCCATTATGTGATCCAAACTGTCTTCTAACAGCACTATATCTTGTAGCAATGCAAACTGCTCGAGACAAAGCAACCGATGCATCAGCTACAATTTTTTGTCTCACATTTACCATAGTACCATAAACTAATTGTCTTGGAACATTTGAGTGTACATATTTTCCTTCTCTGGTAACCTGTGAAACCCTGGTAGATTAAAAGCACAGAGCAGTCACCCCATATGAATCTATTGGCAAAAGAGCAATGCTAGAAACACTCCCTTTGACACATTCACTTCAACACATTCTTTATCTCTATTATGGGATAAATTTCATGTGAGTCGCACCAAAAGCCTAGGCCCACTCTCTTTAGTGGGGCTAAAATGAAATTCACCCAATTAATGCAGTGCTGGAAAAAAAAGTGTGTCAAAGGGTTAGTTGCTAGTATTTTCCATTGGGAAAAACTAACAAGCTCATTGCGACATTTAAAAATTATTATAAAAAGTCATGATACTATATGCTCATTTTGTCACAGATCCTCCCTCCTCTTTCCCTCACCCTCAACAAGTACTGATGAGTTCAACACAGGATGAGCACAACCCTTTATTCCTGTTTCTATTTTGTTAATGGCAGTTAGCTATTCTTAACCATCTTTTCTATCTAGTTACCTGTGTAAACAATATAAAAGGAAACATTTAACAGGAAATATGGCAAACAAAGATGTTGCAGTTTCAAGATTTGATTGTTATGGTTTTTTATTCTTGAGCATTTAACTGTTTGTTTCTGCTAAAAAAAACTAAAATGCAGGTCGTAGAACAATGCTCTCAATTCATGGAGAAAATAACTTTAAAAATTCACTGAAGATAATGATACTACAGATATTTTTGTTCAGTTTATATGATTATTAGAGTTAGATTGAGTTTACCCCTATGAATTCACCTCACCCAATTTTAATGTGCGGCCCCGTGCTCTAATTTTTTGTCATTTTACCCCCACAGATCATTCATGTATTATGCATTATTAGAACCATAAAATCCGTTATGGTGAGGCTAGAGAAGGGACAATATGAAAAATAGAAATACCTCATTAACATTTGATTCCTTGGAATTCGTACATGATCAAATCTTAGAACTCCATTGTCCATTGTATTATATGCTGCATTTCCAAATTTCATCCCAATATCACCAATAGTTATGCCTGGAAGAGGCAAGTGATCATCCAAGCTCCGCAGCTGGACGATGAAACCTTCAAATTGTACAAATAATTAGTTAATTTTCCTCTCAATCTAACACCAGAAACTTCGATGACTAAATTTGACAATTACCATGCACTCCATGGTCTTGACCACCAATAATTAGACGAGCATAAGCAACAGCATGGGTGGATATTTTACCCAATCCACCAGGCCACCACTGTTTAAATCAATGTCAGAAGCATGATATAAATCCAAAATATACTTACAAACAGTGAATGCATAAGAAAGGTACAATTGTTTTCCCTAAATGTTACTTGTTAAAGCACTAGGTGACATTGTAAGATGTAGAATATTAAACGGTTAAAAAAAGTAAAAGACCAGTAAAGGCTCACAGGAGTGATAACCCATTTCACTCACTTTGCTGGAAGTCAATGTGGGGCTATGGATAACAAATTCGTCTGTTTTGGGATCAAATGTTGCAGTTGTTTCTAGCCCTTGAACATTGGACCCATGACCCAGTTCAGTTTGGGCATAGCAACCAATTATTTGCATCCTATAAGCTAGAGGCAACCACTTCTGCTGCTGTTCGTCAGTGCCTTGTCCTTGGATAGCAGGCACAAACATACCCTGCAAAAGAATATAAATAACTAAAATTTAGTACACAAAGCAATGCTTCCCAAAATATATATATTCCAAGGAAAGTGAAAACAACCGGTCAATATTATATTTCTCTGATCTAACACAAATACACACACATTCACATTCATCCATTTTTTTTTTTATGTTATCAATATATTTCTTCTGTATAGATAAGTAAGACATGGAAGATAAGAATGCAATCAGGACAAGTAATTGAATTATACCCAGTGAAGATCCGTAAATGCAGGTTGATCCACAAAAGATCTGAGCTTATAAGCTTCCTGTTCTGTAAGAATAATAGAGAACGATAAATATTAATGTAATAGACAACTAAATGCGTCCATAAGGAAAAAAAAAAGATCTGAAAACAAATGCAAAGTATACCAAGAGCAACAGAAAACTCACCATTAAGACGGAGCTCGTTGATCCTTTTCCATGCATAAGCTGCTTTTCTCAAGGTGTTTTTAAACAACTCCTTCCTATCAAGCGTGGTTCTGTCATCCTTTCTGAACGCCTACAAATGATAGTCAACAAACCAGTCAAGGTTTCAGATTTTCAAAGAAGCTAATAATCATCATGTATCACCAAACTAATAGAAAAGGTGAAGGAAACGGAAAGCGAGCTACTTCACATGCTAGAGTTGAAGTGTTGAACAGTATTTGTGAAACATTTACTACCTGCTGACAGAGCCTATGTAAAAAAAAAAATCATTTTTTTAACTTATTGGAGAAGGTTAATTCATTTTATTATTTTTTCTTCCTCTTCTGTTAGTGTTTATTGAGAAATTTATTCAACAGAGCCTACTTAAAAAATCTAGTTTTTATTTTTATTTATTATGTATAGATAAATTCAGATTCAGAGTAACATAAGACTAAGATCACTTCAACAAAGTTGAGAAAAGGGATTGTGAAATTGAACAAGGAAAGAGGAAAATTCACCGGATCGCTGGCAACAAGGCGAGAAATTCGATCGGAAAGCTCAAAGTCTTGACGAGAACCCGCCCAAACGATTTTCATGTCGTCAACATCGAACTGCGCCTTGTTCCTCTCGAAAGCCAAGTGGTCAACACCGTCTTCCATTCTTCTGATGTTGCAGCTTGTGGCTTTGGTTTCAGTGATGTGATGAATGATAATTGTGTTGTGTTGTGTTACAGAGAGAAGCAGCAATTAGAATAGCGGATATTCCCGTTGGTTTATGTTTTCAACGTGGCAAAAGAAGAAAAAGCAAAGAAGAAAACGTGATAACGTTGACTCTTTTAACAGCGCTTTCTATTGGCCGACACGAACATTGGAATTGGAGCTGGATATTTCTTTCTTTCTTATTTTCTTTTCATCCTCTCATTTTCCACACGTGATTCATTTGTCACTACTTCTCCTTTCACATTCATTTATATAATTTTTCTTTTATCTCTTTTTTCTTCATATGTTATTTGAATTAAGAGTGAAATAAAGAAAACTAGAAATAAAATGATAAAATAAAAAAGAAATAAATTGAAAAAAAATGTTATTATATGAATTAAAGTATAAAAGAAAAAAATCTTTCCATTTATTTAAATGAGTAAAACAGGTGGAAATATAAATATAACTTATATAAACATATTTTTATACTAATTACAAAATAATTTTTACTCTATTAATTTTTCTTGATATAATCATTTATGATTCTAAAATAATTTGTTTGATTTTCCGTCCAGAATCGTACTCTTCTTTTCCGTCCAAATCATAATCACTTGTTTGATGTTAAAAGCAACACCTCATGTGCACTGCTTTCCTTTTTCGTCGAAAATTAAAGTTACCTTGGGAGGAAACATAACGTAGTGAAATCCACATATTTTTACTTCTTCTCAATTTTCCTCCAAACATAAATAAAATATTTAATAACGGCTTGCCTAGTGTCTGGCTGAAGTTGTCTTTTTATTGGCTTTTGATTGTATGGTTAATGACCTCATCAAAATACCAAGATGCCATAAATTATCCGATTTTCTACCTCTAGTTCTGTATGTTGGGCTTGAATCCCAAGTCAAGTCCAGCCCAATAAGGAAAGATTGGAGTTCTTTATTTTAATAGGTCAGAAGTTACTTCTTTTAAGAAGTTGACAGTTGGCGGTTAATTTGAAACCACAAGAGAGAGAAAAAGGAGAGGAGAAAGAAACCGCCAAATTCGCATGTGGAGAAGGGTAATAACTGTCATCCTTCAATCTTCTCTATCTCCTTGGTTAACCGTTAGATCTTGGTGAAACTTTTTAATAAGGTTCATGACTCACCAATATTAACATCTAACGGTTGGTTTCGTGAATAGAGGCTTATAGTATAACCGGAAATTCCCAAACCGAAGCGGTTATAAAACCATTTTCTGAAGTGTGCAGTTTTATTGAAAGGGACGTTTCTCTCAAACTAACCGTTGGATCTCATTCAAAATTTGAGGAGCGGTTACTAAGATCCGTTTCTATATTATGACAGTTCCGATCATTCATTAAAATGTTCCAAGAGAGATTGTTTCAACTGCAAATAGAGGTTATCAGAATTCCTGCTCTGTTCTGTCTTGTTTCGGGCAGTGATATTGAGAAAGAGATATCTCTTTGCTCAACCGTTGGATTGTCCTCAAATTTGTTCAGTGTGTTCCTATCTTGCAACAAGTCAGTTTGACCGTAGGGATTTGTTTGTTTTTGTTTCTTGTGATAGAAATTAATTTCGTAGAAAAGTCTATTCTGTGTGTTTGCCTCTTGTGACGGTTTGATACAACTTTTGTTGAAGTTGTCTATTGATTGTAATGGTTGTTGGAACCATTTTGTAATCTCACTTTATTGATAGTGAAGAATTTGGGTGGACTCCGAGATCGGTCCCGTGGTTTTTATTTCTCACATTGAGAAGGTTTTCCACGTTAAAAATTGTGTTGTGTTGCTTGCATAATTATTACTTGTGCATAAAGTATTTTGCTTGTGCAAGACCATTCGTAACAGGTCCTGGAAGGGAAAATTTGTGTCTTTTTTTCCCAACAACTGGTATCAAGAGCTTGTGTTATTTTGCCTGTTGACTTGTGATTAATTATGGAGATTAATACAAGTAGAATGGTTACACTAAATGGTTCAAATTATCATGTATGGAAAGGAAAGATGGAAGATCTTCTTTATGTGAAGGAGTATCACTTAGTCGTCTTTGGTACTGAGAAACCAACAAATAAAACTGATGAAGAATGGACGTTGATTCATCGACAGGTTTGTGGTTATATCAGGCAGTGGGTAGATGATAATGTTTTGAATCATATTAGTGATGAGACTAATGCACAAATGTTGTGGAACAAGCTTGAACAACTGTTTGCAAGAAAGACTGGAAACAACAAACTCTTCTTGATTAAGCAGATGATGATGTTAAGGTATCAAGAAGGTATGTTCATGACGGATCACTTGAATAAATTTCAAGGAATTATTCTTCAACTAGTAAGAATGGGAATCAAGTTTGAAGATGAAGTACAAGGGCTATGGTTGCTTGGTACTTTTCCGGACTCGTGGGAGATGTTTAGAATGTCTCTGTCTAACTCAGCCCCTGATGGTATAATCAATTTGGATTTGGCGAAGAGTAGTATCTTAAATGAAGAAATGAGAAGAAAGACACAAGTTTCGTCTTCTCAATCAGAAGTCTTAGTTACTGAAAGAAGGGGGAGAAGTAAAAGCCGAGGTCCGAAGAATAGAGATACAGGAAGCAAGTCTAACAAGTTTGCCGATATTGAGTGTCACTATTGTGGTTTGAAAGGACATATAAAGAAGTATTGCCGAAAAATGAAGAAAGATAATAAACAAGGGAAGTTGAAAGATAATAAGAATGACGAAGGTGGTAAAGATGATCGAGTTACTACTACCACTTCAGATTTTCTCCTTGTTTACGATGGTGAAGCAATTAATCTTTTATATCATGAGACCAATTGGGTGATAGATAGTGGAGCAAGCATTCATGCTACATCTCGCAGGGATTTCTTTACATCTTACAAATCCGGTGATTTTGGATTTGTCAAGATGGGTAATGATGGCTTGGCCAATGTGATTGGAGTTGGAGATGTGTGCTTGGAGACTAGCAATGGCACAAGGTTAGTCTTGCATGATGTCAAACATATTCCTGATATTCGTTTGAATTTAATTTCAACAGGAAAACTTGATGATGAGGGATTTTGTAACACATTCAATGATGGTCAATGGAAACTCACTAAAGGTTCAATGATTGTGGCTAGAGGCAAGAAGTGTTCATCATTGTATATTACACATGCAAGGATCTCTACAGGGAAAATTAATGTTGTAGAAGATGAAGATACAATGGAGTTATGGCACAAAAGGCTTAGTCACATTAGTGAGAAAGGTTTGACTCTTTTAGCGAACAAAGAGCAACTTCCAGGATTGAAGAAAGCACCATTGAAGAAGTGTTCTCATTGCTTAGCAGGAAAGCAAAATAGAGTTGCATTCAAGAGTTCCCCTCTTTCAAGAATACCAACTACACTTGATTTAGTATACTCTGATGTTTGTGGTCCTATGAAGACAAAAACACTTGGTGGTTCTCTGTATTTTGTCACTTTCATAGATGATTATTCAAGGAAGACATGGGTTTACACCTTGAAAACAAAAGATTAAGTGTTGGATGTGTTTAAGCAGTTTCAGGCCTCAGTTGAGAGACAAATTGTGAAGAAGTTGAAGTCCATCAGAACAGATAATGGTGGAGAGTACACAAGTCCTTTTGATCATTATTGTAGACAACAAGACATCCGACATCAAAAGACGCCCCCAAGACTCAGCGGAACGGGCTTGCTGAGAGGATGAACCGAACTATTGAAGAGAAGGTCCGAAGTATGTTATTCAACGTCGGGTTGTCAAAAGCATCTTGGGGTGAGGCTTTGAGCACTGTTGTTCATGTTTTAAATCTCACACCATGTGTTCCATTACAATTTGGTGTTTCGGAGAAAGTTTGGATTGGTAGGAATGTTTCCTATGATCATTTGCGTGCCTTTGGGTGCAAGGCTTTTGTGCATATCCCCAAAGATGAGAGATCCAAATTTGATGTTAAAACACGACAGTGTGTGTTTATTGGATATGGACTTGATGAGTTTGCCTATAGGTTCTATGATCCAGTAGAGAAGAAACTTTTAAGAAGTTAGAGTCGATGGTTCGACTTGGTGACCGGCTCGGACAAGTAAGAAGGCGTTTGTGGATCCATGGACATGAGATCCGTTGTATCGAAAGTCTTCCTGGCAGGTGAGTCCATGCATGGAGGCCAGACAGCGAGTCCCGCAAGTGTTGCGGCGGTACAAGGTACTAGAGCATAAGCTCTAAGGGCTACTATTTGTGAATTGAAAATGACTTCCGTTCGAGAGGGAGACTACCATGTGGAGGAGGCTCACACTTTGAGGGGGAGATTGTTAAAGTACAACTGTGAGTTAAAGTCCCACATAGGATAGAAATAGACATCATATAAGTAAGAAGTGGTGTCTAGTTCACTTATATGATTACTCGTGATCTATTGGTGTAAAATCTCTCTAATATTTACCCCTCTCGATTTTCCAACAAGTTAATGGTTGCCGGTATGGATTTCACTTGATGATTGATGTTTGAAATCTCCCTCATTGGACTGGAGGAAGAGATTTGTTGGGCTTGAATCGCAAGCCAAGTCCAGCCCAATAAGGAAAGATTGGAGTTCCTTATTTTAATAGGTCAGAAGTTACTTCTTTTAAGAAGTTGGCAGTTGACGGTTAATTTGAAACCACAAGAGAGAGAAAAAGGAGAGGAGAAAGAAACCGCCAAATTCGCATGTGGAGAAGGGTAATAACTATCATCCTTCAATCTTCTCTATCTCCTTGGGTAACCGTTGGATCTTGGTAAAACTTTTTAAGAAGGTTCATGACTAACCAATATTAACATCTAACGGTTGGTTTCGTGAATAGAGGCTTATAGTATAACCGGAAATTCCCAAACCGAAGCGGTTATAAAATCGTTTTCTGAAGTGTGCAGTTTTATTGAAAGGGACATTTCTCTCAAACTAACCGTTGGATCTCATTCAAAATTTGAGGAGCGGTTACTAAGATCCGTTTCTATATTATGACCGTTCCGATCATTCATTAAAATGTTCCAAGAGAGATTTTTTCAACTTCAAATAGAGGTTATCAGAATTCCTGCTCTGTTCTGTCTTGTTTCGGGCAGTGATATTGAGAAAAAGATATCTCTTTGCTCAACCGTTGGATTGTCCTCAAATTCATTCAGTGTGTTCCTCTCTTGCAACAAGTCAGTTTGACCGTAGGGATTTGTTTGTTGTTGTTTCTGGTGATAGAAATTAATTTCGTAGAAAAGTCTATTCTGTTTGTTTGCCTCTTGTGACGGTTTGGTACAACTTTTGTTGAAGTTGTCTATTGATTGTAATGGTTGTTGGAACCATTTTGTAATCTCACTTTATTGATAGTGAAGAATTTGGGTGGACTCCGAGATCTGTCCCGTGGTTTTTATTTCTCACATTGAGAAGGTTTTCCACGTTAAAAATTGTGTTGTGTTGCTTGCATAATTATTACTTGTGCATAAAGTATTTTGCTTGTGCAAGACTATTCGTAACAGGTCCTGAAAGGGGAAATTGATGTCTTTTTCCCAACAGTGTATTTATAATTGGATATTCAAAGTTTACTTTTTTATTATTCTATTTCTTAAGGAAATCGGAGAATCAAAGTTTAAAAGAATCAAAGTTGTACAATGCCAGGCATTATATGAAATCAAAGTCTGAAATCAGAGTCCAAGTCCTTTACCCATAAAAACAATCAAACTTACAAAAATGAGTCTAAGTCCAAATGTTTATCTTAGACTATTAAAAGCTGATAAAAAAATATTACACTATTAAAATAAAAAGTGTCTATATTAAAAATATGATGAATTTATTTTACCATAATTTCTAATACATTTATAACTTGATTTTTAATAATAAAAAATAATTATCATTTCATTAACTATTGTCATAATGGAAACTATTGAAAATTTGAAAAAGCATGTTAACAAATTGTTTTATCTTAATTAATAAGTTTTATATGGTGCAATTAATATATATCCTTCCTAAAAATATTTCAATGCAATTGTCAAAAAAATATATTTCAATGCATGAATTTTTATTTTATTTTTGAGGTTAAATAGAATATATGGACAACGTAATTTTTCATTATTATATAATTTAAAAATTTGTTGTTAAATTTTATAATAATTATTTTAAAATTTATATATATTTAAAATATATTTTAATTTATTAACAAAATTTAATTTTTTATCTGGTCAAAAACAAATTTTTTGTCTCCAATGTAAAATTATTAAACTCTCTGAGCTCCGGTTGAGTTGAAAAGCTTGCATGCCACGTACTACCATAATCACCATATATAGCCTGTAGTAAATGCAATCCATTAATTAATCTGACAGACCAGAGGCATCTCCCATAATCATTCTTGTCATGTTTTTAAGTTTAATAATCGATTCTTATTCGGGATATATTATCACTGATGAAGGCTAATATGACTTCCAGCTCTAAAAATAAAGTCTCGTATAAACAACTCATTTTTATGATAAAATAAAATTGTGAGATAATATGTAGAACATGTTTTACGTTCTTAAACTAATTGCACAATTTAGAATAGAAAAACGTTAAAGTTATTAATTAGTATCTTTTGGATTCTCGTTAGATCATCTAAAATCATGTTAAAATATTAATTAATTTGATTATTAGATACAAGTTTAATTGATTGATTATCTGTAAAAAAAAAAGATAAATGTTCATCTGGTTTCATATTGAGAAATTAATTTTGGATCTAGAATTGAGTTTGAATTGAAATAATTTAAATAGTTTATGCATTAGATAAAAATTATATTAATTTTATTATTAACATTTAATAAAAAAACATCTCACATATGCTTCAAAATTAATTTTATAAAATTAATTTCATTGAAATCAATTTTATAAAATTGCACCTAAACATATACGTACATAAATATTTTTGGAAAAAGATGTATACTTCAATTTGATATAATATAGTAAGACTTTCTAAAAATAAATTAAAAACCTTAATTTGACTGTAAATCAAAGAATATTACATACTTCACCAATTAAAATTCTGATAAGAGCGTTATAATAATTTATAAAGCTTTATCCCATTCCAAAGGATCTTTATAAGTGTTTTGTATCAAGTGCTCAGTAAATAAAACAGCACAAACATTATTAACGTGTCCGTTTTACATGGCCACAACCATAATGCACAAGAAATGACTCAAAATGAAGCAAGGTCTTGTAGTGAGTCTCACATCCTTCTTCTGTTTACAGCCACATACAAGTTTAAGCTCTTTAAATAAATGAAAGGATGGAGCATTTTAAATCCTTGTCAGACTGGTGTGTTGCTTAAAATTTCATCCATGTAGTCTCCACTTCGGATTGGAGTGAATCTACAGTGAAACACGAACAAAAGTTTATGTTAACTAGGGACCGTAATAAACAATCTTTTTTGGGCCACGTGTATTTTAATTAGTGTACCTAGATTAATTAAGAAATATGAATCCTAATAAGAGAACAAACTTGTTTCTACCTTGGAGGACATGATTCGCTACAACAACTTTTGAGGCATTCCACCACACAGTCTGGATGAGGGTCTAAGAAGAATGCCATCTGCAAAATAAAAATTTCTAACACATTAGCAAATAATCATGATAATTAACCAAAGACCTCGTCAAAGTGCCATTAAAATGGGTCAGATTCTACAGGATCAAATTTGAAGGACTTAACAAAAAAATTGATTTACCCAGTTTTTTTTTAATAAAAAATAGTTTATTAATGTTAATATTCGATTTATCAATATCAATCGAATGAATTATTTGAAACTTGATTCTTGAAGTGATAATGGAACAAGTATAACAAAATAAAACAACGGAGGAAGGTAGCTTATGATTACCGAATAGCGTTCTTTTCCAGTTCGTTTAACCCGGTGCATTGTTGACCTACCAAATTAATGGCAGATAAATTGACAATGACAATATACTATTATTTATAAAAGAAAGAAATAGTTTTGTTTAGGGTGATTGATAATGAGATTTACCGGTATAAACAATTAGTCCACCTCTCCATCAAGTCTCCGATGTTCACAATAAAGGCCCTGAGCATGCAAACTTAAAACATTAGCACTAGGAAGGCAGAGAAGATAAAATTCACATTTTAATGTAAGTTGATAATTGATTGTCTAGAATAGATGAAATATTTCAGTGAGACTCAAATTGGTTTCAAAAAATTCAACACAAACTCACCCCTCCATGTAAGCCACATCCTCCCAGACCTGTGGTTCCCTTAACTTGTCCCGACAGATCTGATAATGAAATTTTAAAGTCCTTGGTTACAAGAATTATAAATTGAAGAAACTACATCTTAATTATAGGACTTGGATTGGGTCTTGTGGATGGATTTTTTTTGGACAAATCTATTCTCCGGACTTGATTATCCTTGAAACCTTTCCGAGATGGAAGGTGAGAATTTATCATCTATAATCTATAGAATAAAAAAGGAGATATTTCCATTTTGAATTTGCTGTCCATTTTATTTTAAATCTTTAATCCTGCGTTGTGTTTGAAAGCTCTGTAAATCAGGTATCAAGCACTCTGATATCATGGAGGGTCTGGGCAGGTTATTGTTTTTAGCTATCGGGTTTGTTGTTGGTTTTTTTTCTATGCTCCAATCATAAATAATGATTAATCTTTAAATTGTGATTCAAATCTTAAATAGGTTGATTAAATAATACAAGTCGTTATCATTAGGAATACGAATAAGTCATCTTGCATTACCGTTTTAATAAAAAAGATTTAGATTAAAAAAACATTTATTTAAATAGATCTGACTTAAATTTGTAAAAAAGTTTATTAGGTCTAATAAGTCAACCTATTTATCTATATTTATATAATATAATAAAAAATAAAAATACATATTATACTAATACTAATAATAAAATAAATTTATAAGACTAACATCAAATAAAAAGGTTGAATCATTTTGGATTGTCGGCTAATTTGTTAATTGCATGCATGCTTTTTTAAATGCTTCGATCTTAGAATGTATTATTGTAATTATTTTTTTTCTGATGTTTATGTACAATGGGAATCTGTAATTTTGTATCAATGAGTCACAAATATGAAAACCCTTTTCTATGATTATTTTGTTTAAGTATAGTTACTTGGTTCATTTTATTGTGGAATACTTATTAATTATTAAATGGATTTGGTGAGAAGTCTTTTAAAAAAAGGCTTGGTGGATATATATTAACCAGGTGCAGCAATAACATATATTGTGGTAATCATGATTTGGTAATTGGTATATATATTTGCAACAAGCCAACTTGGTGGGTTTTTTGGGCATTTGGATAGGTCATGTTTGTATATGTTGTGTAAGTAGTATAGATATACCTTTTAATATATTTATCTGGATAAATATCATGAACATATCTACCACTAACTTGTCTTATAATTAGAGCATTTTGTGTCTAATTTAAGTATTTTTTAATGAATGAATCTTTGTATATAAAAAATCCTAAAATTTTATAATATAGAATAAATTGCATTTTTCAGACTTAGACTTTAGTTTCATAAAGCAAGCTGAACCTATTTATGTAAAGTTTGACTTGACTTTGTCTATTTTCATTCCTAGCTATCATGCTAGCCGTTGTTGGTAAAAACTGCTACCAGTGATACCACCGAGAACCGAAAACTGGTCGTTTGACTCCTGTGATAGTTGAGTAACCATCTGAGCTACAACACCCGTTCGTTTGTTGCTGGTTTTGATATGCCAATTCTTTGTAGCATTTATTTTGTTGGTTTGCTTTAAGTGGAGCAGCTCTTGAAGTGTTCATGTTTAGCAATTTTAAGAGATATTTTATTAACTGCTATGTTTAGATTGAAATTTGAAATATTGTACACAATACACATATTTCAATATAAATTTAATAAATAAATAAAAAATAAAAATGTTGATCTTTTAATAAGATTATTTTTATCTCAAAGGTTTTCAAGTATTAGTAATTTCTAAACATGCATTAAGCACACGTCATGTGCTCCTATGCACTGTTTTTTTTTTTTTCATGATATTTCTGCTACCTAAATAAGTTTTTCTCGTTAGCTGACAAAAAAGGTACAAGCCTAAAATCAAACACATCTTACATTTTCTTTTGAAACTTACACCCTACATATTTATCAACTTTAATTTCAAAGAATAAAAGAATAAAAATGAAGTAGAGCATCAAGGATAATATTATCTTATAATGTTAATGTTAATAACAGATCAAGCGTAACTATTCAAATAAAAAAAATACCATTTTAAAGAAAAGATAAAAATAAATAATTTTATTCAAAAAATGATTTGAAAATTTAAAGGTGCAAAAGGTCTCAAGTCCCATGAATGAGTTTTTAAAGTTGCACCAAAAGGGAAGTTAGAACCTGTAGTCCCGGGACTCCATCAGTCATTAGGAGGGTGAGTGCGCCAGTATCTGAATGAGCAGAGCATATCTCTTGGTGAGGTCCCATTTCACCTAACATAACAAGTTGGAATTATATATTACCAATAAGATCTCATTGGATTTGCATTATAATTGGTTTAAAATTATGCCTATGAACAGAATAATAGTAAAAAAATACAAATGAAGAATCACATTTACAAGCATATTAATGCTATGCTATCTATGATTATGATGTAAGTCTAACTAAGAGTGTTTGGCAAAGTCAATGCTTGAAAACCTGGATAACGCAAAAGGCGAAGAAAAGCTGATGGTTTGTCCACGGCACCTATCTTATCAAAGAAATCTTCATTCATATTCAAGGAAATTGCAATTAGAGAATACAATTTTTTTCCAGCTTCACTGTGACAGACAAAAACAACAATAACTTCTAAATTAATAAGAAAGAACAACACAAAAGTTGTACATTAATGCTCGATCACTCTTCCCCTGGCACATAGAATCGCCACACACATGCAGATTTGATAGTTAAAAAACTAAACATTTTAATTATGATGGGTAAAAAAATTACTTCAAACCAAATCATTAATATCCCAACGCAATGCATATTTGAGGGGCCGTGGAAAGGAAAACCAACAACTTACAAGAGTTTCCAGTAGATGGCTTCTATTGATGGTCTCCAATTTCCAAGTAATTCTAATTTTTCTCGCAAGACAAATATGTCAAATAAAGCTCATACGCAGCCATAAATATGGTTCATATATAACGAAACCAATACAATTTAGGATAGGCATATTAGTTGGGAGAGAATGATACCTTCTGAAGGCCATTGATTCAGCTTAGCACTTGCTGAATCCGCCATAGGACCAATATAATAGCTCTCTTTTGAATCACCTTAATTATATTAGCAATGATGAGAAGTTAATTTGCCTTCTTTCTAGTTCTAGAAAATGAACCTTTTCAAATTAAAGGACATAGCCGTAAATAGTGTCTGAAATTAGTTAGCAAGAAAAAGAAAAATACCATGGAGGCCTAAAATAGGATCCTGAGGAGTATAACCTCTAAATTCCTTGCGGGCCAACTTCATTTTCTCTCCTAGTGGAAGTGAGAAGAACCTCTTACTCTCATCAAAGGCTTTGACCAAGTCATTCTCCACGCCATGGTTCACAAGGTAAAAGAAACCATACTCAATGCACGCCTATTATATATAAAAACAGTTCCAACAATGCCAACAATACAATGTATTATATATGACATTTACTTAATTGATGATGATGAAATGAATAGTAAGAAACAGAAAATTAAGTTGAGGATGGAAGAACCTGACCTGACGTATGGAAATGGCAGTGGAAAGAGGATCAGGTGAGGACAGATCTATGATAGGGAGATTCATCTCCTTCTCCTTCCTTTCCGAATTCTTACTTCCAATAATGGCAGGTTCAATTCTCGAGTCCTGCCAAGCCTACTTTATTTCCAAATGTGGGAATGCCTCCAATTTATTTTTAATAAATATATTAATGTCAATATGCTTGATATATATTATTATATTGGGTATGATTCAATTCCTTACGAAATAAGATCATGATATGGGATTGCCTCCCACTTATTTAATATTAATCCCAATATGCATGGCATATATAATATGTGTTACGTGTTTCCTTACAAAGGAGACTTATATGATCCATGATAGATCCTCCACCACTGTCCTATAACACATTCCAACCTGTCAAATCGATCTAATGCAACATACTATATCATGTTGTTTAACATTATTTTTTATTGTTACATAAAATTATATACTAATATTAACTAATAAAAAAACATAGCCTGGGTTATATTTAGTTGAATGACTGAATTTCACTCGATAATCAACTATTAAAATCAAAGTTTCGATTTTTTTTTTTAAATTCCGCGAGAATAGGGTCGTTCGGTCGTTAAGTCCCTTTATCGCATATAGAGGGGATAAATTGTTTATCAATTTAAATGGTCGATCCAAATCTTCCTACACACAAGTCAATTTCCCTATACAATTCTTTTATAAGACCGAGAAATAGTGTCGCTCTTCTAGTCTTTTTCGAGTACTGCAAACAATAGGAATGAGATTTGATCATAAAATCTTATGTAAACTATCCAAATTTCTCACCCGACTCATCCATAACGAGTTATATCTTATAGTTAAATGTAATATTTTCCCGACCATGCACAAACATAGATATAAGTGTGACAAGTAAGCAAAAGCAAAACATGAGGCATGCACAATATATGACCTATCTAATTTCCTAAAGTTGTTGTTTTCCTCACCGAAGTCAGAGAAGAACGAGAGGGTTACATATGTCCAAAATGCAGGGACTTGTTTTTGAGATTTTAAAACTCCATTTTTCAAATCCAGATTATATAGGTCGTCACCAAATCTCCTTTCCTAATGATGCCAGAATCCCCACAAGTCTGTGGCTGAGATTGGATTTTATTTTTAGACTTAAACTCTCGCAACACGTTAAATCATTGAATATCTATCATTATATATGTGAATAATGATATAAATATTCAGGATTCAACCCTTTTTGCTTCTTATATTTGTGCTACATTACTTGCCTTTTAAGTTTATCTTATCATTTCTACCTTTCCCTTTCTTGAATTTTACACAATGCTCAAAATATTTGTATTATCTTAATTAGTAGATAAGACAATTTTTTTACTAGAACGGTATTATCGCACATGAGAAACATTTTTCTTTCGTTTTAAACGTTCCTTGCTTCTGTACTTTCCTAGTTTAAAATGATATTTAGTTGTCTAAACGCTATGAAAAGCCTAAATCAGCGGGATTGTTCACCTTGATTTCCCAATTAATAACTGCGGTATGGGACAGTGGGACTCGGGGAAGCTATTCTCATTGATTATTATTATTATTGTTATAACTTACGTGAAAAAAAAAAAGGTTGTTTTGAGGGAATTGACTTATTATCAGCAGCATACCTCAAAACCGACCTAATAGAAAGGAAAACCTAAAACAAAAATTGAGAGAATTTTTTATTTATTTTAAGAATGAAAATGATATGTGAGGTCTTTTTTGTTTTAAGAAATTAATAACAAATATTTTTTTATTAATGGATATAAAACTTTGTTTTATACTTAGGTCAACCCTAAATATAGTACTACTATTTAACAAGTGGTCTATTTTAGTTGGGTTTGTCCAGCGTTGTACCTAAGTTATTGTACTACATTCGGTAGCATTAGAATTTAGCTCCTCCCTTTAAATAAAAAATGGTATAAGTGTTATTTTTGCAAATATTACCACCAATACAAATACTTAATTTATTAGCATATTAAGCTTCCAATGTTTGTTTGAAAAAGATAGGTAACAATTACAAACCCAGAAAATCGGAGGATCGGATAGGGTGGCGAAAACGATAAAAGGAGCGAGCAAACTGAAAAAAGAGACAGAGACTTCTTAATGCTTTAGACTTGGTTATCTCAGATCGGACGAGGAAGCCTTATGTGGAAATATTCATAGGAAAACCAATTCTTTCATGTAAAAAAGTAATAAAATAATTTACAAAAGCTTTATCCCAGTCCATGTTATTCCTGATGCCCGCGTTAAGGCTGAAAATGTTTCATTGATCCACATCTTAGACCTGCTTAATATCGAGTTCTAATTAAATAACGTGGACCATTTTTCATTATTAGAGTCATAATAGTGATAATCATTAACCATTAATATTTTTCAATAAAAAAAAATACACAATAAATGACTCATATTGAAGCAGGGTCTTCTAGTGAGTCTTTTCCCCTCGTATGCTTCTGTTTACAACTCCATGTACAAGTTCAAGTTCTTGCAAAAAAATCAACAGATGAAGCATTTTAAATCCTTGTCAGACTGTTGTGTTTGTTGAACGTTCTTTCATGTACTCTCCAGCGCGGATTGGAGTGAATCTACAGTGAAACACAGACAAAAGTTTATGTCAATTAATATGTTTAAGTAAAATTTCGGGCTGTTTCACTGTATAGATGCTGTCATCCAACTACGGTTGTGCTTTTTGCCAAGAGTTATATTATTTGAACAACTAAAATTGACTTATAATTTACATTTGGGTATAATTACTTCTATCTCTGCAGAGATTCTATTCGACTCAACAAAACTATTTCCTATGGAGAATACCAATAGTCTATATCAAAAAATTATTTCGATATCTCTTACCTTTTATCTCTTTGCATATATATATATACATCTCAAATTCCAAAGATACAACATTTTTGTCCAAGATGAAGAGGAAAAATAACCTAAAATAAAAAAATGGTGAAAGGAGAAGGGGAGAAATGAAGAGGAAAAAAATTAAAAAAAGGGAACCACTATAACATAGACATACTAATGGGTTTAACTCTAAATGAGTTTTGGTCGATCTTTACCTCTCTTTGTGTCGAGTTCTAGGTAATAAACTCTTGTTCTAACGGGAACATTGGTCGTTTCATAACTGTCAAAACTATCTCAATCTATGTTCTCTCATCTTTTCATACACTGATACTACTACTACCTTTCGTCAAATATTTTCATTTCTTATCTTATGTATCCTTGTATAACCACACATTTGGCTTAACATATTCATTTTTGTTACTCCTATTTTGTGCTCATGTTACCTATGTGTTGGTTAGCACTCCCTCCATAAAATTAAAAAGACCAAATATTACAATTAAAATATTCTAAAAATTCTGCCAAAATCCATTAGATATATTTAAACTGTCAAAACAAACCATTTTTTTGCTAACAATAACTAAATTGATTACAGTGAATATCAATTAGTGATTGGCGTGAAGGCAATATTTTATCGTTTCATAATAGAACATCATTCCCGCAATGAACACTGTAAAATTGTATTTATTTCTCTTCTAGTCCTGGTAAACATTAAATAATTCAAGTTTTATATCTCTTAATATTAAACATATGATCCATTCCCATGTGAACTCGACCTCCCATATATATCATTTACTAGGACGAAATTGAAAGATACTGCCAGCTGAAACGACTTTTGAATGCTAAAAAATCATTTTAAATGAATCATTCTCCAAATATGGAACATTAAAAATATTAAAAACTTCGGATTAACATTGATTCATTGAAGGAAAATTAAAATTTTCTTCATTGAATATTAGCTGCACAACAGCGACAAGCGTAAAAGTACAAGTAAAATCTCCCGAGTTCCAAAAACGCGAAGCTCTCATTTCAAAAACAACTCTTTTAACATACGTATTTTCTTGTTTCTTCCCATAAATTTCCAGAAACCTTTCACCAAAAAGTTGAGTTTTCATCTCCTGGAAACTCTGCTTCGTCTTGTCCGAATTGGAGGAGTTGCATAATAAGCTATATCCATAGCTCTTCCCAGATCCAGATCATCTTCCTCATCACTTGCATCATCAGATCTCCATCTAGGTCCACTATTGATGTTTACTTCAGTATTTAATTTCTTCTCAACAAGGCTAAAGAAATGAAGTACACAAAAGGATTCAGTTTACAAAAATATTATACCCTTTTTGGTGAACATGGATATTCATACACGAAAATTATACAAAACAGGTAATATGAACAAAAGCAATGAGCGAAAGAAATGGGTAACTAGATTCGTACCTCTGAGAAACATCCATTGGATCATTAGTGGACCCCATGTTCCAACTTCTATCATCTTTATTTGATTGGACATTCCTACTAGATATATTTAAGAGATCATTTGCAAATTCTTTAGGATAGCTAAGTGTGGATCTAGCAACAGGGTTAACTGTAGCCTTCCAGGAGTACATAGGACTGGTAGTTTGATTCTGGCCAAAATGTAGATTTTGTTCAACTCCAGGCGAGATTTTGTCTGGCCTATTTTCCTGGGAATTGCTTGGTGATGTCCTGTTAAATCCCTTCAGGGGTGAACCATTCATGAAACGGATCCTATGATTCCTTGGAGTTGGAGTGCTATCATTTCTTAGATTTTTGATAATTTTACTTCGATGACTTCGAACCCTCTCGTTATTTGTAAATAACCCATCATGATGGTATGATAAGGAACCAAAATTACCAAGCTCAGTGCCAGCAGTAGGGAAAGACATGCCTATTTTGGCTGATATTCCTAAAGTCGATGAACTCAACAAGCCAGTTGGATGATCATTGTGCAACGTCAGGGAAGAATTTGCAGATGAAGGAATCAACAAACCGGTCGACAAGAAATCCTGAATCTGAGGAACATCAAATTTGTCAGGAATTTCAACTTCTGCACGACAAACAACACCTTCAGTCAAGTTTCCGCTCCTCAGTTGTTGCTGCTCAACTACCGGCAACAATTCCAAGCATCTGTTCTGTTTTATTCAAACATAAATTGTCCACAAATTCAGTCTAAGAGAGACAGTGTTCTCCAAACATGTTAAATAATAAATAAGAGTCCACTTAAAAAAATATATAAAAAAAAATGAGCATTAGAAACTTAGCAACTGCTAGACATAATAAAAGTAACTAATGCCTGTCATGATCCAAGGATAAAGTGTTTGTAGAAGAAAACATTTGCTTCAAAATTAAAAGATTTTAAATCACTTACAATCAAATTGCCTCTAATGTGAATAGCCTTTTCTAATATTGGCAGGTTTTCTTGACTTACGGAACCTTTTGAAATGCAATCTTGCTCCACCTTTTCAAGTTTAATATGAACTTGATATGCTTCAGAGTATCTGTGGCGCTGAAACCCAGATAAATATATAAGCCAGAATTTATTTCACAATTTCCTCAAACTGAAATACTATCATCAAGGATACGCTAAAATACCCTCACATTTTAAGAAGCAAAATAAAGTTCATATTAATTTACAACAGAAAATGGTAACTGAATAGGAAAGTGAGGTATGTATAAATTTCACATTGATACTATGATCTGGTATCTACTAGGTTTTGGAAACAAAATATCACATCGGTATGCAAGCAAAGATATGAAGATGGTAGATGCAAGATAGATGGAGGAATTGTTTTGTTATCAAAGATAAGCTAAGTAAAATAGGTAATCATGGTGTATCATATGCATGATACAGAACAGAACTCAACATTGGGTAGTAAATAACATTTACAAGACTCCAAAGTATAAACTGAAAAGACTGTAAGACAAATTGACTAACAAGATCAATAAACCAGGAGAATCAATGTTGGACGTGAAACCAGCTATTGAACTTAAGTACCTGAAAATAATACACAACAAGTAGATTTCCTGATGTCCTTAGAGGGTCTTCAATAGCATAATCCAAAAGACATTTATGTATATATTTCTCTTCCTCTGAATTCCAAGGCAACTCTAACATACGATCCACCAAGTTCCTCCTAATACAGAGGCAACAAATCTCAGTCACCAGGACCTCCACCCACTCCACCCAATTACTAAATTGGCCTTTTTGCTTCTCAGAAGTATTCCCAGATGCTGTTTTATTGAAATTCTTTTCCTTCACTCTGGTGCAGAGCACTCTCTGATGCATAAATGCTTCAGTCAGAAGCCCACACTCAACCCTCACCCGCACTGCAGTGACAGCATCTCTGAGTGAAGTCAAGTGTGGTCCACCATCACGCCCAGCCCACCTCAAGACCATGAGAGCTGTATCAGGGCTACCCCTTTCTAAGAGTACTTCAGCAATTTTAGGATGTGATGTTGAGCCAGTTATTTCAGGAAGAAGGCGGCAAGCTTCCTAACAGGATAATAAATAATAAATAAATAATATTACTCTAAAAGGAACAGGTTCGCATTAAGTAACATCAAACACTAACATGCCACAAAAACAAGATCACAAGGCCAGTTATTATTAAGTGCCACTTTTTACTTTCAGTAAAAACAAGATAACGCGCCTTATAAATAAAAGAGATGAAAGAAACACCCAAGTAACACCTAAAAAAGCCTAATTACATCTTTACTGCTTTATTTTCAGGGCCACATATAAGATCCCAATATAATTATTACCAAATAGTCCTGATATTTTTCCTAGTTGAATATAATGCTTATCATTAGTCAGCAGTAAAAGGAAAATCAGTAAAGCAACCTTGATACAAATAGATTAAAAAAATATTAAGACCAGGGTATACAAGCTACTCAAGACTCATTGGGCATAATATTTTGTTGGCGTTACCTGTAAAGCCTCCTCTGTGTGATCATCCAGAAGGTAAAAAGTCAAAGACTCAAGTAATGAGTGCCTGTTAATACTAAATGTAGCTGCAAAGTCCTCCAGTATGTATCTCCATTCCTCTTCAGGAATTGTCCAGTGGCGATCATATAAATAATACAGAAACTACAGATGTTAAGGAATGAAATAAGAATTGCTTCAAATTAATAACTATAATTAACAGAAACAAACACAATTCTACATCCACAATAAAATTTGGGGGGTAAAAGGATACAATGGCCTGTTTTGCAATCACCATATCAGAGCCTCCATGTAAAAAGAGCAAGTCAACAGCAGAACGAAGATTTTTGAAGGGATAGTAACCCAGCATCTGATCAGTATTTGACCCCAAAAATGATGCACCGTCCTTCTGCAAGGATGCAATTTCCAATCCCTCAACAATTTCATTCCTAAACCCCTCCTCCAGATCAAGATTATTTAATGCATCTTCAATAAATAGAGACCCATCATGTCCTGGTGACTCCACAGATTGATTTATTGCATCAGGCCAAGCACGTCTAATTGCTTCTGATTTTCGTATCCGAACAACTGATGACCATGATGAACTATCAGTAAAACGTGATCTCACACCTTCCAAAAATTGATGTCTTGTACACCAAATAATAACATCCATATGCTGGGTAGAACAAAAACAAAAATTAAACACCAGGATGAAGATTGGAATGAGGTATTCTAATTTTTGGAGCTACAGACTATTAAAGTATTTGGTTAGTAACAGATTGGGTTAGTTAACAGTTAGTCTCTCTATATATAGAGATGACACCATCCTTTTGTAACTTGTCTTTCTTTTTCTTGATCAACGAGAAATCATAGTTTATTAAACTCTATTACAGACAGACAGATAGAGGATGACTAAATCCAGCAAACCACTCTTTATAAGCAATTAATTAAAGTGCAAGGCCAACTATCAGTCATTTCTACAAGCATCCCTCTTACATACTTCATCATAGCGAACAACAACAAAGGTTACCCATAGTCATCCACACTTTTGAAGATTGGGTATAAAGCCCCTTCCAACAAAAATCACACAGAATCATTTGAAGAACACAATGCACGAAAACAATAGCAATACCATGAAAAGAATAGATAATATGTACAAATTTTTCATGATGACTTGACAGCACATCAGCCAAGCAAGAACTGGGAAAAATCAAATATCAACGGAAAAATCATAACAGTTATGCAATAACTCCATTGAACATGAATTCTAGCAAAGTCAAACCTGCTTTGTCCTCATGATGCTCTCTTGGAGATTCTGCAAATCATGAAGTTGTGCAGAAAGAGTACCCTTAAAAGATGACTCCAAAATGTCTAGCACATTCGATATGCCCTTCAAGTATAATGAAAATTTCAGAAGTAAACTCAATCTCTCTTTCAAGCCTAAAATGTCCATATCATCTAGTGAAAATTGTCAGGGACCACAAGCATAATTATGGAAAAAATGTCATACTAATAATTAGCTTTAGATATCAACAATAAAACAAGGTTTAAGGATACAAATTCCCTGCAGTCCAGCAATGATGTTTTTGAATGTCCTCTTGCACCAATCCTTCACTACCACTTCATCCAACAAAAATGCTATGACAGGATCACTGGAAACAGCAGTTTCATCCATACATACATCAGTGATGTCTGTAAAATTTCTAGTCAAGAAAATGCGAAAGTGGATACAAGGGACAGACAGAACAATGGGACAAATAAGAAAATTGGGAGGATAAAGAAAAAAAAAAAAAAACTAAGTTTCTCAAGTGATAACATTAATGAGACAAAACCTTATCATATAATTTTACTTACCAATTGACAGGTATTTATATTTAAAATTTTAATAAGTAAATTAATAATAAAATAAAATATTCCAATAAAAGGACTGATGTAGAAAAGGATACAGTGACAAATTAAAGAAACCAAGTTATTCTCAAGTGCGACATCAAACAGAGAATAAAGGCGCTGTACATCAGCAGTTAGTTCTTTCTCCCCATCTTCTATTTCTTGAAATCTCTCATCACACCTTTTGGAAATAAGGCCCACTTCTATGCACTCATAATAAAGTCGGAGATGCACTTTAGCACCACTTTTTGAAATTGGAATTCTACAAATTGGGCAGATATCACACCGTTGACTACATTCTTCACATAAAGAGGCATGTCTGCATGAATTCAAGACATGGTGGACATAGCGACCACAGCTTCTCAAGTCTCGAGTTGCTCGGCAGCGCTCAACTTTGGCTTCTTTGCACAACTCAATCAGATCAATGGATGCCAAGTGTTCCAATGCTTCCTGAAATCAAACATCACAAGCCATTTCTTTCCTGTTATTTAATCAATACAGTAGTTATACATTTTACAAATATGAAATGCTAACTTCTATCCTGAATCAGTAAGATGCAAATTAACTCAAGAACAAATTCAATCTTTTAATTTTCCAGCATCAAACAAGGCACAATAAGTATTCAGACTGAAACAGAAATGCCAACCAAATGAAGCCTTTGATAAATAACTAGGAAGCATGATTCACAAAATCAAAATTATGAATCAGAACAGCAGATGCCAAGCGTTCACTTTATCAGTCACTATAACAAGCTCCCACACCACAAACCCACAACAAATAATTCATTTTTAAAATTTTCCTGCATAAATTCAATTGTGGGTTTTCCAGAATCAGAACAGGCACAATAAGAATTCAGACTGAAATGCCAACCAAACAAACTAACAAAGACATTGACATAACTAGGATGCATGATTCACAAAAACAAAATTATGAGTAAGTCCAGCACATGCCAAACACTCACTTTATGAGGTTAATTCACAGATCATTATCTCACTTAACAAATTCCCACGCCACAAAAACACACTATTACAATGAAAAAAATCCAAACTAGTAAGGCGAATTAGACTCAAACTCACAATTCACATGTTGAAGCAAACAAAACTCAAGCAGCACAGCATTCAAATATAAAAATTCCAACCAAACACTACGTTAGTGACAGGCAGCTAGGGTTTATGAAGTAGCTCAGCAAGTGGCGGAACTTAAAATTGAGAGCATGAATGAGTACCTGAACTAATCGGCTACTGTAGTTTGGTTGAAGCATAGGAGAAGATCGTCCGACGGCGGTGCCGCCGTTGAAGCTGGACGAAACGGTGGGTCCGTTGAGCCTCCTATCCATTACTCAGAAATAATAACCAAACGGAGAACTGAGACAGATTTTATCAAGCACTGAGAAATAAGGTGCGAGATTATTAAACGGTGCAGATTTATTTGTACTCGGTGAAGGGACGCGTCCCTGCTCGAAACGACTCTGTGTCTCGTAGAGGGAAAAACTCCATACAGATTGGAATTGGAAGGTTTTTGAAAAGCTTTTTTGTTTTTATTTTTCTTCATTCTTACATTCATTCTATTGTATTGGGTTGGTAGGGTCGGGTTACGGTCCAGATTTCTCGGCCCTTAAGCCCGCATTTCAAACGTTTTTCTCCTCTTTTGGGTCGGTGTTAATTCTTTTTGGGCTTATATCAAATATGGGGTATATGGAACGTAATTTTACTTGCAGGAGGCAGTAAAAAAAGTTCAAATTATTCCATAGGTCTCTGTAGGTTTTTTATTTATTATTATTTTTTCAATTAGGTCCTTGAATTTGTATTTATTTTTTAATTGATTTTTTCGTATTATTTGGATTACGGAAAATTCACTTCCTAACTCAGTTGTGAGAGTGTTGTAAAAAAAAAGTTAGTTATACGAGTTTGCAACGAGGTTAGTATAGGGTAAAGCTTGGAGAGACATGTAAAAGAATACTTTAAGCTGAACCTACAAAACTAAAACTAATGATTGAAGAATCTAGTTGAAAATATTGAACTCGGAGCCTACAGATGTAAAAATACTAACCTATGGAGGTGAGAATATTTTTTTTTTTGTTTTAACCTTGTGGTTCATTAGGGAAAAGAAATCCTAATTCGAAGTTTTTTCAAGAAGTAAGTAAAGTCTGATCAATAATTATTTTTACTAAAGATCAAACTCAAATAATATCTGAATGATTCAACCTTAACTTCAACAATATAACCATTAGGAAACAACCACTTGGTTAGACGTGAAAATACTAACTAGGGACAAGTGATACAAGAAAGAAAAATGAACTTTTTCATTTTATTTTTTTTTAAAAAATGTTATACCACTATTATATCCCTAACATAAAGTAAATGAAACAAAAGAAATTATAAGTTTTTTTGTCAAAATATTTTTGGTGTTACTTGTTAACATACTTCACCTGAAAAATAAGTGAGAATATATGTTACCAAACCCTTATATATCACGCAAATCTATAATAAATAACTATATAATGTTAAACAAATTGACATCTACAGAACTTTCTATTACTTTAATTCTGATGTTACCTTCGCCTTGGTCAAGTTCCAAATTAAAATGGTTAAATCATTTATATAATATTTCAATAACATTTCTTGTATCTTTCTTTATTCTTTCTCCATGTTAATTATGTACTGTATATGTATATTTATCCATTTATGTATCATTTAATTTATGCATAAGACCATAGTAATGAAACATGAGCTTTAATCCCGTATGTGCCAGGATCCGTGGGAAGAGAAATGAAATAGAAAGATTACGTATCTGAAGAAGTCAGAGACATAACCCCACCACACATTCACATTAACCAATTTAACCAGACAACAGCATGATAGCCCTGCGGGAGAGGGAGAGGGCAATTTTAATAAAACAAGCATGTACAACTTAGAAATCTGGCAATGCTCACATAATCCATGGAAATAAGGTTCTCTCCCCTTCTACTACCAGAAGGCATCATCAATTGGGACCAATAATGACACAAAATTGTTGAACCATTGTTTGGTCGTTTAGGGCAAACTCCTTTTAAAATGTTTTCTTTTTCTTTTGTCATTCTTACCCAAAACCCGTAGTTGTACCCACGAATTCCCAATCTTCGAAATCAATTAAGGATCTTTTGAATATGTAACATAAGATCGCAATCAACCCAGATATTAATTAATTTGACTTTCATGTATGAGAACAAAATCTGCTTACACAAGAAAGCTATATATAATATATAATATTAATTAAGACAACTGAACTTTACACAAAATCTCCGATTTAATCATGAGAAATGAGAGTAACGCAGTAAGTATTACAAACTAAAAAAACCTAACTAACTAGACCAGGTCATGCCCCGAAACCCAAAACAAAGACGAAGGGTCAAACTAGGACAAAACATTAGAGACCCACAAAATCAGTTTTCCTAACCACCATATCTTAGACCACACTTTGAACACATAATTCATGGCTTCCTACTATTACAACCGTTTTTTTTTTCAAATTTTTTTCTTTCAAATTTTGTCATTTTGTTTCGACGAGTCAAGATCTGTGACGGATGTGTGGGACAGTGGCGGCAGCGGTGGCCCATGGGCCAATGGGGAAGGCCCGAGGGTGTGTCGGAGGCACGTGATGGTGATGGTGACGCGTTGCGGCGGAGGAGGTGGGAACCTCGACACGCTCACACGAGGGGCACATGGTGAGAGTGGTGGGTGGGGTCATGTGCATGTAGAACTGCGGGGAAAGTTTCAGTGCTCTAAGCTCTTGCACTTCCTTCTGCAACCTCCTGTTCTCCTCCGTCAGATTCTCGCAGCACCTTTTCAAAAACTCACAGTCAACTTCCGTTTGCTTCAGCTTGGTCCTGAAAATTTCAGTAAGAAAAAATCAGTAAAACTCTTGAAGATCACGTGAAATAGACCACACAACACAAATATTGGTGATGAACCCACCTTGCCCTTCTGTTCTGGAACCACACCTCCACTTGTCTCGCTCGAAGACCCAGCTGTTTCGCCAGTGCCAACTTTTGTTTCTGCAAAACAATACAACATATTCACAGGTTAGTGACCTAAGAAAACAAAAACATTGGACATAAAACAAATTATTAATTACTTACGGGGTTGAGAGTGTTGTGTTCTTTGAAGCTCTCTTCGAGGATAATTGATTGGTCTTTGGAGAGTCTAAGTTTCTTTCTAGAGGTTTCAGCATCTTCTTCGTCGCTGATGATGCCTCTGGAACAAGCTCTGTCTGTGTCGTTTTCTTCACCATTGGCTTCTTCCCTCTCGCTACGTTTTCCACTGACGCTAGAAACGGTGCTGTTTGGAGATGACACACCTGCTTCGTCTTCGTAATCGACCACAGAAGGTAAACGGTTCACATCGATTCCGCGAAGGAATGATGATCCAGCTTCACCTGCATGCAAAACACACCATTTAGCATATAACAACCAACACTAGGAATTAGTGTTTTTTTTCTTTAATTTGATTTTAAAAAATGTTGGATACTAAAGTATGAAGTAAAAAGAGGGGGATGGGGAAAGAAGTGAAAATGATTGTTAAATTGCAAAAGATTTGAAAATGAAAAGCAAGAAAGGAAAGAGATAAAAAAAAGGGGGGGTAATTAAAAGGTTATTCCGCTAAGGTGCGTTTGTTTTTTTGAGAAATAAGCAAGCTAGTAGGTACCTGGTTAAAGTAAAAGAGAAAAGGGAAGTGCATAAAGAAATTGAACCAGATCTGGAACAAACGAGAGATTGAGAATCTTAACACACACCTGAAGAAGTGAAAGGGTCGTTCCAAGAGGTTTTCTGAGGGTTGTGGCTGGAAGGAGAAGAGGACACGAGATTGAGATGAAGAGGAGTTGGGGGGTTCTGAGGGAAGCTCAAGCTTAGACTCAAACACAAATCTTCCTTTTCAACCGTCATCTCTAATAATAATAATAATAATAGGAGACAGAGTTATGAAGGTAATGGAAGAGAGATGCAAGAAGAGTGAGGGTGACTATGAAGTGGAGGTGTGCGTGTGGAGGT
>PYAF01000142.1:1283844-1303562 GCA_007407185.1 Glycine tomentella | reverse complement strand
CCCCCCCCCCCCCCCCCCCGTGCCTTTTTTGACCATTTGGTAAGCTTCAAATACGGATGCTATTTCATATACATTGTTCTTTTTACACTATTGGTATTTTATAAATTTATTTTCGGAAGTAATTTTGATTTTCAATAGGTTGGGTGCATTTATGTTATTATTAAATAAAATGATTCTTTAAAGTGTACTCCAGTACTGTAAAAAGTCATTAATTAGTGTAGACACGGAATGTCTTCATTAGGGTTTGAAAGTGGGAGCACTCTTAATTATAATTTGAATGTTAACAGAAGTGTTGAACTTTATAGGATGAGAATCAACAAGAATTTAAACTTGTCTGGGAGAAAAATAGAAGGTAAAGGCATTGCCCTGAAATTCCTTGATGAGTCAATCCACCAAACATAATCAAGCCCACTTGGTTTGTTCCATTTTGATGTCTAATCACAAATAGCAAGAAATATTATTGAGCATTTAACCCGGTGGGCCAGCTTGCACCTGAAGGCTCCCCTAATGAAACGGAAGTTCCCTACATCAACGGCTGAGGTCAAATGTCAATGGTAAAGACACCATCAATCCATCATCGCCCTTTGTTTTACACTTTACCGCCATCACCCATTGTCCAAATCAACACAGCGAATGGCCATGATTAGAACCAGACTCATAACCTTTCATTATTCACCCTGGCCCTCATTGGGTCACCATTACTATCCCTTCTTTTTTTTTTCCCCATCAAAGATATCCTTCATGTGATTATAAGAAATTAGTAATTCATATCAAAATGTAAAATTTATCAACATAGATTATTCAGTAATTCTGTCAACAAAATCTTCCTCACAAATATAACTAAAAAACAAATTCATGACAACAGACTTGAAAAAAAAACTCAACTAACCCTTAATACTATGTGACACTAACGTAGTAGTACTAGTTACAACAAGTGTCTTCCCCGGGTAACAAGGTCATTTTCTAAATTTCTAAATCCTTTCGCCGCCCTCCCAAGTCCCAAAACAACCATAACATCTCTTTCCTCTCTTGTCAGCAAAGTCGCGCGTGGTTTATCCTCGTTCATAATGAAGTCCATGATTTACACCGGGAACAGGTCATGGTAACCGTTTGTTTGATTTTTTTCTTTTTTTAAAAAAACTTTCTTAAAAGAGAAATGAGATGATTTTTTATATAAAAAAGAAAAATAGGTAAATAATAAATACTTTAAAAAAAACTTTTAAGTGAACTTTGTTTTTCAATTATCTTTAAAGTTTAAACAAATAAAAACGACTAAGAAATTAATCTTTTATTTTTAAACTTTAATTTTAAAGTATTTTAATTAAAAATTAGATCAAAGAAAACGTAAGTTGGGAATAAGTTGAAAGAGCACTAATCAAATAAAGCTGATTGTCAATCAACTTAAATCAGACAAAACTGGTAAATATTTAGGTATCTTTAACCATTAAAGATAAATGTCTAATTATTTTATAATTTTTAAATAAAAACTGTTCAAAGAAGTTGTATTTAGACATTATCAATAAACAAATTCAATTCAATACAAATTACAAAAACAAAATTAAAATGGATCCCAAAGATTCAAGATAATCTACCTTTTAGTGAATTAAAACAAATTCTACAAACAAATAGATTAAATACAATTTAAATGTTTTGTTATTATAGAATTTTGTATAAAATTTTGTCTAGTTATGTTAAAAATGGAGTATTTATTTATATTTATCTGAGCTGTTTATTTTTTAAACAAAATTTGTTTTGGCTCATGGGAAGAAAGTATGAGCTAGGCGTTTTAGTTTTGTTAGCAGAAGCAAATTGAAGAGCGGTGAGAGAGAGAGAGAGAGAGAGAGAGAGAGAAGGGACAAGGATGAGTATGGTTCACGTGGGAAGGAGGGCTGCGAAAATGAAGGAAGTGTGGAACAAAAACCTACCCCTAACTCACGTGGACCAACATGTCTGGCTGCATGACACGTGCTGTAACCACCATTTCGACCTCCACACGTGGGGCCACTCCCCGGACAAATTCGTGGGTGTCGCCCTGTCCCTTCACGCACCAACACCTTCCTCATCACAATCATTTGAACTCCTTCAATTTCATTTTTTATTATTTATTTAGTACTATTTCCCATCATCTCCGCGTGAATCCCACGCTCCTATATTTTCTTTCATTCGCGTATGTAGGACCACGGCACGTGGGAACTTTGTCCCAACTCGCGCCAGCTCAAGTGTAATTTATATGCCAATGCCGTCCCTGTCTATTCTCTAATGTCTTCCACATGGACTCCAACTGCGACTTCACCCGTTACCCTTTCTGATTAGAATTATCCACGAATTCATTTCTTTTGATTTTACAACCAAAACAAACACCCTTCTTCCCAAAATGACAAAAAATCTTCTTGTCCCCCAACACTCATTTTTAATTGAATCATTTTAACCATCTTAAACATAATCCTTACACTATTTTCTCCATTACTAAATCAAATACTTCCTTTATGTTGAATTATATGACATTTACAGAATAGTAATTAATTTGTTTCACTACATTTATCACTTTAAGAAAATCAAGAAGAAGAAAATAAAATCGTTGTTTTAAGGTGTAAGTATCGCTTTAAATAATAATTAATTTTAAATGGATGACAAATAAATATTTTAATACCTTTTCGAATATGAAAATATTTCTTATGAAAACTCTAGTATTTTAATATTAAAATATTTCTTATGAAAACTCTAGTATTTTATAGAGATACCGACTCTTTACTATTATTCCACAGAGTTTCGGCATCTTGATTTCTTGACCATTTTCTAATTTTAACCACAAATTATTTGCATTATAGATTCCTTTACACGCGTACAATGAATATGTCTATTAATAGATAGAAATAAAAAATTATTTTAGGAAAATTGTTCGACAGAATGAGTTGAACTCCGGGGACTAGTAGTCATCAGCTATCACTCCAACCATCAGTCTTAGTTTAAAAGTTAAAAATTAAGAAGAGGAATCAAGATTTTTTGTTAATAACAAGACATATAATTAACGCGTGTTACAAGTAATATATTAATTAAATGGTTTCCAAAAGTAGATACAATATTCTTTATGGGAAAGGTTGGGGGGGGGGGGGGGGGTCATTTGTGCTCAAACGCAAAATTATATGCAATTGAAACACCATGATTAAAGTAATACTGAACTTTATGGCAAAATTATATGATGTGAGGGTTAAGTATTTATTGACTTCAAGCATATTTAGCCACAAATATAAATACCCAAGCTGTTATTAATTCTTAGCTGATGAATTTGCTAAGAAAAATTTTAAACCATTAATAAAAAAATAAATATTTATAACCATAAAAGTAAGTTATAAACTTATTAAAAATATGTTTAGATATAATGTTATAAGTGTTTTTAGACTTTTTTATTAATTTTTTTTATATTTTTAATAAAATTCTTAAAAATATTTATGATTTGTATCTAAATAGGTTCTTAATGAATTATAATACCTTGAATGAACAATCTTATGACTTTGACAGATTCTTTTGTCAAACATAATTTTTCTTTAAGCAGTGATTATTATTATTTTATGGCTTTCCCGGCTTTTGACGAGCCTTCCTTGAGGGAGGATTTTGATGTAATTGTTTCTCAATTGGCTATAATATAAGTGTGGTTCTGGAGCGTTTTGTCCAGAACCGTCAGCAAAAAAAAGTTACCGACATATTTAACTATAAAGTAGTTAATAAATTTCTATTTATTTCAATGACTAAAATAATTTTATGGTATATACTAAACATATTCATTAATTAGCTAATATTTTAAGATAAATATTATAAATTTTCAATTTCAAGTTTCTAATTAACTTTTAATAATGTTTTTAATCATTAATGAACTTGATTTTGCATATTTTAAATAAATCACAACTTTTTATTGTTCACTTTATTCATCAAATATTAAGATTATTATTAAATAGTATTTTATGGAATAAAATAAAGCTTTAAACAATGAGGAATTTTATTGACCACAAAATTTATATTTCCTAGTTAACATATTGTGTAAGTTATGATTCATTTTTTAAGACAGCGAAAAATCATTATAATGATGAATGCCTCTAGATCAATCCTTCCTTTCCTTAAAAAGAGATGGAGAAACTTTATAAAAGAAGAACTCTAAAAGGAATCAAGAACTTATTCTTGTATTTTATGTAGAGTGTGTGATTTTTGTTAAAAGAAAGAAAAAACTTTTTGGCTGAAATACGACGTCTTGTCAATTGTCATCAGGCACCCAATAATAGAAACTCACTGTTTGACGAGAATTCAATTATGGGCCCAATCTTTTCTCCTTGGGTCCGTTCATCACGTGATTCGCGCGTGAACTCCGGACCCTGATGTTCATTCATTGGCACTGCGTTTCGACTTTGGAGATATATGCGGAGATGGATCAAATTACCATCTAGCCCTGCTTTGTCCTTTGTATGATTGGATGCTTCTGCCCCTGAAATTGAATGATTTCTGTACTTCGGCTGCGTAAAGTTTCCACAATTTCGACGCGTATAATTAATGAAAAATACTGTATGAAATGTTTTTTACATTAATTAATTATACTGTAAATTATCTGTATAATAATTTTTTAAAACCTGCATTTATTGTAATTACTAATTAATTGATAGTCTATATTTTTAAATTAATAATATATAAAAATTATAATCCTAATGAATACTGTCTTTTGAGGGTAAAAATGAGAGGAATGAAATAAGAAAACACATATGACGAATTTTCTATTTCAAGTGTTTAAAAAGTTAAATATTTTTTTATAGAATAAAATAAAATAAAAATATTCATAAAAAATTAAAAATTTTAAATTATTATGAATTGTTTTAACTATTTATTTTTTAGTTTAGTCTCTTTTACAACTTTTCAAATAAATAAGCTTTTTATTTTTATTTATCTAAATAATATTTTTTCTATTATATTCCTTTTTAACATCTTAATTGTTTTTATTTCATTCCTCATCTATTTTACATTTGTTAAATGAAAATTATTAAAAGATATTATTGAAAGATTTAAAATTATAAAATAAAAAATAAACTCAGATCTATATTGGGATTTACTGATTTTGGTGTTAAATGATTGGTTATGGTTGTGGACAATTTCAGTTGTTTATTTCTCTAACAGGTGGGACACACCCAAACTGATTAGACTTCACACCTCACTTAGTCATGTCTTCGTCCGTAAGAATCTGGTTTCGATTTTATCTGCCCTACCAATCGCACTACATCTGTCAGTTACTTTTGTCACAGCCATGATAAATTATTGACTCTTCTTTACAATTCTATTTGTTGTACTATCCTTCCATTTTCAAATTATATACACAAGTCCTACGCTAACCAGGGTAATCAATTTATTTCAAATTAAAAAATGATATTCATACAATAAAATATGTTTTTCATCCATAATTTATTTTATTATTCTTTTCGTTTTTATATTTATTTTAAATATAATAATTATTATATATGTTTATTTTATGAATGTAAAAAGCTCATCCATATGTAAGTTACTTCTTAGAGTAATCATGAGAGTGATGAATTTTTTCTTAAGATGTGTTCGTTTGGAGAAAAAGGTAAAAAAAAAATTATAAATAAATATTAAAATAAGTAGGACTCACATTTTTACATTCTTTTAATTCAATTTTTTTTTTATCTTAATTTACTTTCTTTCAAGTCTATCCAAAGAATCTTTAGAGTAATTATGATATACGATGAATTCTTAAAATAATTATGATATGAAAAAACTTTCCTCCTAAATTTTTTTCTTTCCTTGTAATCCAACTTAATGGAAATCATGATTGGAATTTAATAGGGACTTTCATACTCGAAATTCATCAACTCAACACCAGTCACGATGTAATCGTGTAACTCAATTTCGTCTTGTTCTTATTTTAACTTAAAATATATTTGTTTTAAAGGAGATAAATAATATAAAAAATATATATTTTATTCTATGAGATTCATACTTCTTATGTTCTATTTTAATTAAAAAAAATCTCTTTTGTTTTTCTCTTCAAACCATACCCTTAAAACTCTGCACGTTATTAACAATAATGATATGAAATACTAGTCCTAATAAGGGAAAAAAGAAGGTAGTAGTTACTTTAATATAGAAAGGTCTGATGATCGGGCGTATCTGACATTTTCTTTAGAAATTAGTATTATTGCAATAAAGTCATTATATATAAGCATATTATAGGCTAATTATAAGTATATAACATACACAACAAGAATCGAATTAGGTAGTAACTAAATTATTTAATCTTAATTTCAATATATTAATAATTTATATCCAATTATTTGATTGTGTATGCTTTGTTTTGACTGTGTATCATTAATTTTCCTAAATGGACTCAATATGCATTATCATAAATTCGCAATATTAACTGGTACTATTATTCTCTAGCCAAAATATAACAGTAAATATAAAGTACAATAACAATTGCTGAAACACTAATTTTAATGAGAAAGATATGCTTAATTGTTGGGGTCAATAACGGTTATCGAAATAAATTATATCACTTAACTAATGTTATATGAAAATAATATCATGAATATCTAGAATACTATATTCATATTGTGTCGTTCATGTTCTTATCATGACAAAAATGATCAAAAGAGGAGATGGAAAAAGAGATAATGAATATGAAAACAATTCAACCATTTTAATAATACCATAATTGTTGTCGAAGAAAGATGTAAAATTAACTTTGGCTAACCAAATCATGATAGGGAGTGTCAACTTATACTGTGATCGATGTATATCTCTTAAGGGCCAAAATTTTGTGGTTATTCCTCATAAAAATATCGCAATCTGGTCAGCATCTTCAACGATTATTTTTATGAACACCAATTACAAGGTTTTTACAAGTATGACTTATTTATTTAATGATTATATTGGTTGTCATAGATGATCAAGCTTCAACAATTAATAGATTACAGCAACGACCACCCTTCTCTCGCCCTACAATCATTATATAACTTATCACATTATTTTTCTTTTTGGAAAATAAATTATTGGAGTGGAATAAGTTGAAAAGTGGACTAATGGTGTTTGTTTTTCTCCTCCCTCTTGGAAACAGATGATGGTGCTTATTTGATAAATGTCTCCCTTCGTACAGAGTTATCTCATCCCTAATTATTATCTCACATTTTCGTACCATAACATAATGATATGGAGAAAAAACCGATAGAAAGAGTCCATGATAAGAGTTTGAATTGAGGTTCAAATATTTTTTTTTGGTACATATTTTCTTTTGGGTCCAGATTGGGGTTCTAATATATATGTCATTTCTGTTGCCTCAAAACAAAAATATATGTTTCTGTTATTCATATCACAAAAGAAAAAATCATAAATGTTAAATTCATAATAAATCAAGAAAAAATGTATTTTTAATTAAGGCAGAAAACTTTGTTAGTTCCATTCATTAATATGCGTTAGATTTTTATTTTTTTGTACAGAAAAAATTTACTATAAGATTGATAATAAATTCAAAAGTATAGCACCTGAAACTATTGAGATACTTAAAAGTTTACCTATTTAAATTAAAAAATACCAAGAATACAATATTAATTTCAGATATATAACTTAATCAAATCTAATTAGAATGTAAAAAATAATAATACTTGAAATAGATGATATTAATATTGTTGATGAGTTATGAGCAAAGTTGTATTATTAAACATTTGATGAGTAATCAATCTAGTTAAGTTTTTATTCAATGTGTTTCTATCGTATAAAATATTCTGAGATGTACTAAAAAATATATAAAATTCCTAAAATAATTTTTATAAGTTAAAATGAATTATGCATAACATTTCTAAACGTCATCCATGTTTTGTTGAATTTTGAAATTATGTCCTACTCGTTTTATTAGTACTTTGACCCCCTTTTTTTTATGATTTAACAAGGTTACCATTAAAATCTTTTTTTACACAAGCTAAATTTAAGTTAATTTTTATGCACTTTCACATTAAATGGTAGACGTTTAGGACAAATGAGGGTGTGTTTGTTTTTTAAGTTTTTAAAAAGTTTTTTTTTTACTATAAATTAATCCTCAAAACTATTTTTTAGAGAAAGAATTAGAAAAGAAGACGTGAAAGTACAATATAACATGAGTAAGAGAAATTTAAAAATAGGAAAACAAAAAAAAACTTATAAATTGTCTGATAAATTTTTAAAAATTACTCATTTTTCTTAAAACAGCTGTTTTAGTCAGATTAGTTATATTTTCTCATCAAAATTATATTAATGATAGACCAAAAACCAAAGGTCTTATTATATTTAATTGTTTAATTAAATATTGAAACTAAGTTAACTGTTTGCAACTTTGCATGGTTGCAAAGGCAATGTTCTCCATGTCCTTCTCACCTCGAGTGGCGAGTAACCCACATGGATCCTACTACTTGTCTCGCAAAGTTCCATGTCCAACTGGTGCCGATGGACAGCGGAGCACACGTGTAGAATGTCTATCGCACGTGTACTTTTGTTTATAATTATTCTTATAATTTATCATTGTAACATATCTTTTCACAATTTTTCTATAGAAAAAACTTAGAATATAACCACAAATTTTAAAATATTTTAAAAAGTATTTCTAAAAGTAAATATTATTAATAACTAAGATTTTTTTATAAATTTTCAAATAATGTTTTCAAAGAAGTATTTTTAACAAAAAAAAATTAAGTTTCTCTCATAAATTATGTATATTAGTTTTTAAAAAAGTAAAATGAAAGCGTTTGTATAATATGACTTGTATACAAGTTAATCTGAACCTAAAAAAAACTTAATTTATTTAATATTTTTATTAAAAAATTAGTCAAACAACACCATTTTATTGTTTGCTTGATCTGGTCCACGGTCAAACCTCACTTTCCTTGTAATCATGATTATCATTTTACCTTTGTGTTTTATTATAATGGTAATGAACAGACTTTTCCGAGTCTTTGCCCCCAACACTCCTTAGCTGTCTTAGATTAGATTGTGTGATTCTCCACACGTGCATGTGCGACCACCTTCAACTTGGTTTATCATATTATTATCGTAATGTATGCAAGCTTAGCATTTTAATTAAAGACGTACGTGGCCATGTGACCGCCTGAGCTGGTTATCATGTGATTAACGGTTTAATGAATCATTTAATTGGTTGGGTTATATCGTTAATCGATGATTCAGCTCCTATTGCTTTGCACGTGCGGTGGATGCAGCCTGCATGGGCTCTTTCTCGTACCGTGGAATGGAATTATACAAAACGTGTGCTCCATAATACCCACCGCCGTTAATTATGCTAAAAAGCCTTACACATAAGCACGGGCTGAAGGGTATAATCGGAAACAACGTGATCGATCGAATGGATTTGGTCCTTGCAGATGTTAAGCATTTTAAAAATGGAGGAAGTAGCAGAGAATATGCATTAATTATGGCACATGATTATTTTTATAAATTTCATGATCTCGGGTAGTTGCTTTCTTTACTATTTGTTGTTGGCTTGCATTAATCCAATCATTTCGCTTGCTGATTCTTCAAATGATGAAAGGTTTCAAAGTAATTATAATGAAGCATGAAACAATGATTATAAACACAAATTATTAGTATATATTCTGTACGAATTCCTCTTCCCTTCTCTAAGATTTATTTTCTCTCAGTTTCATTGAACTACTCTTCAAATTCAACGATCAAAGATGATCCACAGGCCCCAAATAATGGGGAAGGCCCACATTAAATTAATTACTACCAGTTAACAAAGATAGGTGCCTTGTTGTGAGCATGATAGGGCCACCCTGTTGCTTTAAATAATGCATAAACAGGTAGTCTATTTGCAGGTGTGTCCCCCTACTCTCCAGACTAATGAGCAATTAGGGAAGCTTTTTGTTGGTGTAAAACGTGGTCTACTTGCATTACCATATCATAAATATAGATTGAATCTCAATTCCTTATTATTTGCTTTACAAAAACTTCTGCTGGGAAGTGAGAGTGATCGGTATAATATTTATTATTATTAAATAATAATAATTATAATAATAATAATAATAATAATAATAATAATAATAATATCGCTATTAGTATAAAATAATTTCTGGAATGTGTTAAATACATTTTGGAACATTTATCTATTAGCATAGCAATATGTTTGGAAAATTAGTTTACGAAATTTTTTTTTTTAAAGAAAATACTAAAAATACAAAAAAGGTGTTCGTTTAACAATTACGAAAATAACATAATTTGCCATGTGATATGACGAATGGAAAGGAAAAGCTATCGAATGAAAATGGGGCAAACTAAGAAAAGCATCCAAACAAATTGGGCTTCAGCATGTGAACAACTCAAATAAATAAATAAAAAAAATTAAAAGAAATGAAGGACGTATGATGCTTGCGGGTCTGAAGTTGTAATAATGTGATTGGATGAATGTTAATAAAATTAATTTTGTAGTGATGTGATTTATGTTTAAATATTTTTATTATAAAAACAGTTAGTAATAAATTTTAGTATAAATTATATCGATCTAACTTTAAACTTAAAATTAATTATGAAATTAAAATCAATTATTAAACGGGAAATCAAACATATAAAGAGTAAGCGAAAATCATGTTGGCTGGTATTTTGACGTGATTATGAAGAATCGAACATGTTCTTAACAAAGCTTAGGGTCATGTTGGGTCATTGAGGCAGAGGCACTGGAGCATTTGATTGTCATTAGAACAATGTTTTCCCTTTTCTTTTCTTTTCAGAATATGAAATGTAAAATAAGAAAATGATTAGCTACATGGATTAGCAAGCAACAAAGAAGCACAAGCAATCACATTAAAGTTCAGCAAAAGAGAGTTTAAGTTGCCACTCTCTGGTCTTCACAGTGATTTTCAGGTTGACGGGCAAAATGAGAGCATTTTTCAAGGTTTCCGTCAACAGGAGATAGCATATATTGGTGCAAGAGAAAAAAGCATGGAAATCTGTTGCTCAGACTCTTGGGAGCACCATATTGCAATCAACAAAAGTGGGATTGGAATGCAGACAAAATACCTACCTCGTTCTCTCCTCTATTGAGTCACAAATAAAAATGAATAATTTGATTTTTTATTGTTATTTTTATTTTTTATTCTCCTTTTTTTTTTTTTGAATCGGGTCACACAAGTATCAGCTATGTTTTTTTCTTCTCATTTTATGTTTGGCCATACTATATTAGAAGATCATAACATATTTATAAAGAAAAGTTTGAAAGGAAAGAAATAAAGTTGAAATCAGGTAGAATGAAATGAAATAAATAAAATAGAGAGAAGTCAAACAAAACCAGGTGTTCACAAGTATTTACAAAAAGAAGATAATATTCATGGAGAAAATAGAACCTAAGCTTTCCAAGTGAAGCATTTTGATATTTATCAACTAAAATAATATCAGCATATATTACTGTTTTGCTATATCCATCTAATTTGATAAATCTTTTGATCAGTCCAGACACATTTTTGTTCAATTTAATAGATTTAGTTTAACACTAACGTGTAATGTGATTGTTTCCTTTATTTAGATTCCTCTTCATGAATGCCAATCAATTCACCAAGGAAAGTCTTGAATGGTGTAGGCCACCAATATGACAATGATCCATCAAGTAATGGAGTGGCTGATGGTTCTGCCTCCTCTTTCTGAGGTTGCTCCATCATATTACTTTGAATAACTTTCTGATTAACTCCTCGCATCCTGAACCTAGCCTTTTTGATGCTATCTTCTACGGATGTCTGATCCTTCAAATATGGCACTACATGCTTTTTCATATCCTCTTGGGATATTCCAAGATGATTTCCTGGAACACTAATGAAGTGAACTTTTCCAGCTTTATCTAGAGTTCTTAAGCCTATCCAATCCTCAATGTAGAGTGCACAGTAAAGTAATAGGATTCGTACAAAAAGTTAGATCAATATAATTTACACTATCAATAGAGAATATTGTAGCGTTACTAATTCGGTCGCTAACACTTTTTCGATAAAATATTTGCGACTATAATATTTTGTCGCAAACAGTATTAGCGACTGAAATAGAGACTAAAATTAGCGATTAAATTCTAGTGACCAATGTTTTTTTTTTAAAAAAAGGATTTGAGCCATGTGGCACGACTTACCCTCAAATATTAATTTTTTTTACTACCCCAATTAGAGAAAAAATCGTACTAATTACTAAAGTTTTAGGGATTCGCAATCTTACAAATATTATATAATTGTGTATTGAACCAAATGGTCATTGAAACTAAATTTCTATAAAATCCTTAAAAGTAAGATGACATGAACACTATACCATGTAACGAAGCTCCCATAGTGATTAGTACATTTGTTTTCCCCAATGGGGGTAGGGTAGTCAACAAAAAAATTATCATTTGGGGGTAAGTTGTACCATGTGGCATGACTCCTTATTTATTGAAAAAAAAATTGATCGCTAAAATTTAATAGTTAATTTCGATCTTTATTTCAGTCGCTACTACTATTTGCAACAGAATATTGTGGTCACAAACATAAAGAACCACAATATTCTGTTACAAAAAATATTAGCGTCTGAAATAACGATCGAATTAGTCACGTCCAATTTGGACGTATTTGACTATCCCATAAGCGTAAATAGTTTCAAAACAGTTCCAAATTTATAATTTTTATTAAAAAAATATTATATTGATTTTTTTGCCTTTATATTCCTGCTACCCATTTATATTACATTAATTAAAATGATTTAAATCATCAAACTAATAAAATAATTTTGTAATTTAAATAAAATGATTATAATATTATATATAATAATATTGTTATTATAACATATTATTTTTAAACGGACCAGCCCATCAAATTTATAGATTTCTTTTAATGTCTCTGTCTTGACTGATTTAACTGAATATATATATATTTTTTAGTTTGAACTTGACCTATTTGCTAAATGAGTTAGATCATGTTAGGTCTTAAACGTTAAGCCATACATCCTAACGGATAGTCCAACCTATTTTCACCCCTACCAATGAACTAGTCTATTTATTGATGTTTCTGGGGCCTTCTAATCTTTATATCTCAAGTCTCTTTTTGTTTTGGGCTTAGGCAAGTCTAGTGTGCTCACAAAGAATTTCTTGTTACATATAATCGGCCTACAAAACCTATTATCTGTTTTGAATCAATAATCCAACTTCTTACTTGATCGATCTCATGAAAAGCTGCCTAAATCCTCATTGTCTCATCATGATACATTGCCAAGGGAAACGATTGACTCTAGTATCTACTTTCTAGTTCTTGGGTTTAAGAATGTCTAAAGTGGATCTTGAAGACTCCAGAATGTGCAACTTGTCTTAGGTTTGTCTTCTAAGGCATATTTAAATGAGACTCTGATAATCAATGAAAAAAAAATCAAGGAATCCTGTTGAAATCTTAGGCTAAAAATAAAATTATGGAAAATGATTTATAATAGAAAGATTATGTTAATGGAACTATTTTCATAATAAACGTAACTCTAATCTGAGTTAATATGTAATGACTCCCTGAGGATCATCCAGACGTAGCCAGGGCTAGGGGCCATTATCAACACAACATTCGCGTTTACATTAACACGATTCCCATTAGCTACCTCAGTCTATTTGTTTCATTGTTAATGATCCACAAAGGTAACCCCTAAGTGATACATTTTAGTTTACATATAAAGATTAAAGATAACAAACTATTCTATTATTTACTTGTGCAAAAACTCTACTTGTCTGCTTTTCCTCGCTAGTAATATTATATAACTAACAACTTAACAAGACCAACTTTTTTTTTTAAAATTCAGTACCAAACATACTAAGTATCACAGAACTCGTACAAAGTCAAAATAATGACATTCAATATTCATATACTCACTAGGTTTCACCTAACGTGAGATAAGAAGAAAACATATTTAAGTGGAAAATGTAACAGGTAACGTCATATTACAGGAAGAGAGGGAGAAAAAACACAAAGTAGAGGTAGAAGAGAAATGTAAGTATTACGTAACTATAGGAATGTTGTTGAAAAAGTCTATCTATTACTGTTTAGCTAGAAATCCTTCTAGCTCTGCAATAACTGGTCTTCTTTCTGATGGAGATTCCTCGTGGCACCACGAACCTTTATGCTTATAAGCAATAGCATGGCCATCACGAAAACACAGATGCTAAAGCCTATAACTGCACAACATCGTTAAGAAAATTGTAAACTGAACCACCAACAATCTAAATATTTACAAAAAAGAATTACTAATGTAAACTAAAGAAACAGTAATATCAAAAACCATCCAAAGGGTCCAATCTAAAAATTTCCAACAAGGGAAAAGCAAGAAAAAGAAATTAATTTACCTATATTACGCGATTTATGGGAACTCCTATTTAGGTTTACTGCTTCGTTGCCTTCAAGTTCACGCAAGTGCCATGTTAATCTAAGACCAAGACTTTTGTCTGAGAGATAAGGGCTATATGAAAAAGGAATGGCTACGGTTTTGACTCCTTCACATGAACCCGGCACAGGCACTGCAGGGTCAACTGTGTACACATGATAGCTCGAAGCACTTAAACACGGAATCTCCACGAAAGGACGTGGAAGGGTGGTGGAGCAATTGAGGTACGTGTAGTTTTTCAGAACATAAAAATAGTGGAACGGTGTGAGGGAGAGGTTGAGGTTGAGAAAGACATGATGGGCACAGTTGTTAGGGTCAAGGAGGTGAATGTTTTTTGTGTCATAGGAAATGGACTTAACTACCAAATCCCCATAAGATGGAAAGTGGATAGTGGTAAGGTTGTCTTTGCAAAGAAGCTCAAAACCAGGAAGGGCATTATTCTGTTGTTGCTGCTGACCTTTTATCTGATATGGATAGTGGATTTCAGGGCCTGCATCTCCACACTTTGTTGCATAGGTCACTTTACTTTGGAAGCAGAAAACAAACAAGAGGAAGAGGAAGATGAATGCATCCATCTTTTGGGACTGCAGAGGATGCAATGCAAGGTCAAGTCTCCCAGGGCAACAGAATATATGAAGCATTTTATTTTTTCCAAGTTAATAATGATTAGATACCTGTTTGGTGGGGGACGAAGACCAAGAATAAAATATGAATCTAGTATTTGTTAAGAAACTTGAGCCGGCTAGACTAGAAGAATTTTGCAAAATGCATTAAAAGACTTGGTTTCTTGCAGGCTTCATCAACAAGCTTCGGGTCATAAAGCAGTAGACGTCTGATGGGGGATACGGGTAACATAAGCAATTTTTGTAAAGGCAAAAAACAGATAGAATAAACTTTTCAAAAGTCACACCAAGTGTCTGAATGAACTTCAATGTTGACCAATTTAGCGCCTTGCACCAAGGGGCTTGCCACCCACTCTTATGTCTTCCTCTTCCTCTATCCTAACTAAATTTCTCTGACTAATTTGCTTGACTTGGAGACTTGCAGTAGTAGTCTTTGTCAACGGTTTCAGACTTTAGTGCAATTTAGGGAAAAAAATGTAATTCACAAAAAATTGGCAACCATGTATACTAATCAGCTGAGAATAATAATATTCAAATAATAATAATAAAAGGTATAGAAATTAGAAAGGAAAGAAAATCATGGTAAGAATCCAGGGCACTATTAGTGGAGTGTTTTGTTTGCTTCCTAGGAGGAAGATGTATGCATGTTAACAATCCAAAGTTGTTGAATTCCGCTAACTTATCTTTCACTATGAAACCTAAATCGTTTTAATAATTTTGAATGAACTAAATATGCAAATGAATAAGTCATTAACTTTGAGTTATACAGAACTCATATATCAGGGTTATGCCCATAATGGAGTGATTTGTGAGGCGGAAAAAGGAAGAACTAGATGAGTGCCTTTATGAAGAAGAAAGAATGGGGAAAATCAGGACATAAGCAAAATTAATATCAGCACTTAACTTACGGATGAGCATGTCCCATTTCTTCGTACTTATCAAGAGTCTATCTTTTTTAGAACAGTTGTCATAACAAAAGCAAAATTGAGCATCCACCTTTGCGTGACACTTTAAACTGATGCAGGACCAAATCACAACTGATGATATTTATTATTCATAAAAAGTGCAAACAGAAGATTTACATGAATTTGTCATTTTGTGCGTTACTACAACATTGTGGACACTTGGTGGTAGCCACAAGAGGGACAAAAAGGATGGATTGGCAAAGGAATAACTCAATCAGATTTTCTTTGTACTCCTAATAGCCTCTACAGAACCAGTCCATTTTGACACTTACAGGACATTATACAACAGTTTATAGTCTTTGTTCTACAAAGCATGCATTTTGTGTCTTAAATATTACAGTTGAGAAACTCGTTGCACTCAAATCTAGGATCATAGATAGGTACAAGCCAAGAGAACAAAGAAAGAATACAAAACAGAAGGTAAACCAATTAAAATCATAGGTGCTCCCGCGCCAGCCTAACTGGTTTCTCCTTTAGAAAGGCAACATCTCCATTTGGTCCAGTTAGTAAATGGTGATTGGACTCATCCTCTTCACTCTCAAGGGATGCAGAAAGACCATCAGATGCTGATCCATCATCATCTGCAATGACGGAAATTTAGATCCTTCCTCTCATGGTTTAGTTACTATAAAGTATGGAACAGAGGCAAGATTCCATTATACTAAAAGATCCAATTAACTATGCAAACAAATTTATATTTTACAAAACACCCACATAAATTTCGTTGGATATCTCTTCGAGATATTGCGTGAATTGAAAAGGAAATACTTCAATAATCAACCAAGGTGTTTTAAAATATCAAACATGTCTCCATGGATATTTTTGCACGGGGAAAAGTAGAGTTCCGGTTACTTCTGGGTTCATGATGAAGTGCATATTTTCTTCAACCTTTTCCATAGGTATTAAAATGGACTGTATGTATAGAAAACATATTAGGCTTATGTAGTCTATGCGCCTATCTGTAATAGATATTTACTTTCTTGGTCAGCCTATGAAAACTAGCTGAAAGGACACATAGACTGCGAACCAATTTGACTAACTATATAATCTCTGAATCTTACCATCAAATGCAAGACGTTCAGGGAGATGTCTAACCGCATCAACCTGGAGGCTTTCTGGCAGAAGACAATTGCAGAAAGAACCTAAAATGTTAAACCACAAATGATCAGATGAGAACAAAACTAGTAGGCGCAATCACCAGATTCACAAAATAAAGCCCAATTGTAAGCATGCTAGTGTCCCTAGTCCCATCAAACTCTTATATAACCTATTTCCACTGTAACATGAAATTGATATTTGGTGCAAGCAGGACCGCATCTTCTTAAAACAAAACCAAGAGGCAAAATGGAAGGTGGTATACTAGTACGTTACTCATACATGTTAAAAAAAAAAATTATGATTTACATACAACAAGCAAGTAGAAAGATTCTCACCTACACGAGCCATCCGATTTACCCATCCAGGGATAGGACTTCCTGTTAGATGCTGGCAAACTTCATCCGTAAAATGGTTGCAGTTTTTGGCAATAAGATGATAAGTGTCTCCATGATATTTTGCAGACAAGCGCTCTATGAAAGCTCGAAATTCTGAGTTAGACATATCAGTGCTGCCCAACAACACTGATCGTCTAAAGATGAAGCCAGGGCAGCTTCTAGGTTCCACCTCAAACACACCACTACTTGGATATTCATGTGCTCCAAAGCCATATTCAATGTCATGCACTGTTCATTAAAACAATAAGCTATAAGTTGTTGCGAGATGGTATTAAACAGCAAAACAGTACATCCAAGCTCCTTGTCAACAATTTGTTCAGGGGATATAGTTCTTTCCAGCCTAGTATTCAAAATAGAAATTGTAACCAACTTTAGTCACAGTACCAGAAAGCACATTTTAGATATGAACAATAGAAACTAGCCTCTAGACAACTGTGATAATAGAAAATGATCAGAAAACCGAAGAAAACAAGGAAGGTACAAGTCACTTAATCTTGTCCTCCTTTACACTATTAAACTACATCACCGTGCAAGCCAATTTATAGAAAATACAACAATACAAGGCACGATACTGTCTAATAATGTACTCTCTAGTACCTGCCTTATTTCTGGTACAATGAATACGACAACTTCATTATAATATAACAACTTTGTTTTGAATTACCCTTTATTTGTCTTCTTTTCAATCATCAAATATTGTGCCATAACGTTATCTAGTAATGGTAAACTTTAAATTAATGTTCATTATATCGGCGAATTTTATGTTTGCTATGGAAAGCCTAACACAATCCTCTTTCTTAACCGGTGAGAAGAGTAAATTGAATGGTTTTTAGTCCTGCAAAAGGAGGAGAGAGAGACCAAGAATATTCCTGAATTGGTTTTTAACCAAGCCAGATGACTTCGTATGATCCATGTGACATTATGTGATTCATGTAACAGACCTCATCTAAAGGGATAAGGCTTTGTTGTTTTAAACTGTATATTAGTTTAATTCTTTCGTAAGTTGTAACCTTCAACCCAGCTAATCTTCGTGATATCACGGCACATCCCACAATAAGCAAAGAACAAAAACAAGTTCAAAATAAAAGAATTAGAGCAAAGGAAGTGTAAGGAAAAGAGACACAAACCTTGTATACCCGAATGAAAAATTCCAAGGCCAAACATGTAAAGGTAATTGTTTATGGGAGTAAGATCATATACATTGAGATACACCGAAGTAAGACTAGTGTTCTCTCTATTCCGTTCTCTTTCCGAGTTTGAGGTTGTACTTAACGGAAACCACCGCATTGTGGTCGTGGAAAGTGTCCTCCCTCCTCCACTCCACACAGTTCTCCAATTACAAATCAAAACCCATCTTCTTCCCGTTGCCAATAGAACAACCCTGTAAAAGCATCAATTAATTAAAACCAAGAAGGTATTCAATTCAATGCTTCTGCTATCACGTTTCCTGAAATTCTCTGCTGGAATTGAATAGTGAGGATTTAATTTGATCAAAATATACAAAAAATTGGAAATTGCAACGAAAAAAGTGAGCATTGCATGTATGCAGAGCAGGATGGAAGAAAAGAAGCCCTAGAAAAGGAAGAGAAACTTACGAGTAGGGATTGAAAATTGAACAGGAATTAGGTGTGGAAGTGGAAGTGAAAGTTGGATATGAAACGTTCCTAAACTGAAATTAGGGTGGCTATGGCTTTGAGTTTGGGTATTAGTGGCTTGGCCGCAATTATTCTTTAGCAGCCAACTATTATGTGTCGTGTCTGAACTATCAAAGATTATTTTCACAGTTCACAGTTCACAGTTCACAGTTCCGATGTCTGAACTCTGAATTTATAACTCACTGTGAGTAAGATTTATTTATTATTACAACTTTTTTAATTGTTGTGTGAGGGTATAGTTTAGTCACACGGCAACAATTTATACCACTGTCTATTACAGAATCTAAGATTTTATTCTTTACATTCTTTTTTTTTTTCTATAATTTAAATTTATAACAAGTAAATATTTTTGCTATATAAGTAGTGTTTTAAATTTATAGTAATTAATTTAAACTGTGATACAAGATTGTTTTTAATTATTGATAATTGATATTTTTTAATAGAAACTACTAAAATTCAGTTTAAGGAGTTAATTTGAAAGAATTAGACAATTAAAGAAATCAAGTACATAAACAAAGATAAAAATAGATCATTCGAAATGGTTATCAGAATAGTATATGAAAATCATCTCCAAACAAAATCGAAAATGTTTCA
>PYAF01000142.1:1268522-1283744 GCA_007407185.1 Glycine tomentella | reverse complement strand
TTTCAACTTATGTATTTAAATTTATAATATAAAAATAAATATATAAATTAATTTTTTTTCTTAAAACCGTATCATTTGTTTAATAGTTTAATTATTTGATCGTTAAATAATTAATATCTTATACAATTTTTTAAATTTTCATCTTTTTTATGATACATATCGTAAAAATATTTCCTGAAATTAATGAGGACAACATACAAAATTTTACAGAAAAATCGTTTTGTTATATTAAATCACATAAAATTTTAGAAACTTTTATAAATATAAATATAAATTACAACATATGATAAGTATTGGGTACAGTGAAATATTTTAAATATGTAAGACTTTCTTTTGTGGCTTTGTTTTTTTTAAGGACCACTCACTTACTAGTTACTACGCCTTTTTTTTATTTTAAAAAATCTCATTATTTATATGCGAGACTGATCTATTTGAAACAGTGTAGATTTACTCATAATTTACCTGTTCGAATTTTGCGTAACAGCCCCAATGATGTTTACATAGTTTTGTTCAATCAAAATTGTAAGGCATGTCCCACCATTTTGGTTTGAAAATAATTGAAGCTTAATAATGATCTGTTGGATTTTCTTGCTTATGCATGAAGCTCTGAAATCTCACATGATGCTGTCGTTCTCCGGTTGGGGGAAGAAGCCAACCTACTCCAAGTTCTTCGCCATATTGACTCCAAATTCACTGGCAATTTTGAGGTGAATGCAATTGCTATAGCAGAACATGACGCTACAGCTGCCAAATTATTCAATTTTAATTTTCAAGGCATCGACATTGAAGAAAAATCAATACACGTCCGTCCCAAAGACCTTACTTGATAGTACTGAAAGTTAAATGCAATTACCATGTTAATTAATGAAGTTCATTCTTTACAAAATGCGTGCAAAACACAGATACGACAATCTTTTTTTTTTTTTTATTGAAACGATGCTACAATCTATTAAAACGCCGAGAGCGAGAGTTCGAGTAAATTCAATATTAAAAGTTAAAATGACAAAATCAAAATTTAAGATGTACCTAACTGAAACTTATATTTTCTTTTTTATATTATGGCGGCACATAAAAAGTTATAGTGTGTTTGGTTCCGTGTAATGGAGTTATGTTTATTTAGTAGATGCTTCAGGGTTGATGTGCATTAATGCTCGCAGATCCAAACATGTGGTTAGCCTGTATTTTGGAATTCATTTGTTAGGTATTTAAAAAATGACACATTTTCATCTTGAGTTGAAGGTACTATTGAAAATTTGGAATATATTTTCAATATCTCCTTATATATTTATTTAAAATTTAAATTAAGAATATGTTCAAAAGAAATAAGATGGATGGAAAGAGAATAAAAAAATAAAGATAAGTAAGAAATATATTGAAATTAAGAGTGTTTGGTTTTTTTTTAAATAAAGAATAAATAAAAAAGAGAAAAATAGAAGAAACAAAATCATTTTCAAATGATACCGGTTAGGTTAAATCAATCTATTTTCTTATCATTTCTCACCATTTGAGAGTGAAAATATTTTCAAGTAAGACTCATTACTTTTTAATATTTCACCCATTTAATCCATCTCAATAAAACAATTCCAACTTTTAATCTCCTTTCTTATTTCTACTATTTTCTTTCAATTTCTCATCCATGTTAGCTTGTAGCAAACAAAGTTAAAATTTTGTTTGACATGGATAATGGATTAACAATCATATTGCTTGGCTCAATTCGGAGCACGATAAAAAAAATTCCACTGCCAAAAGGCGTGATGCAGGGTCATCATCAGTACAGGGGAACAACTGAACAAGTGTGACAGTTACGCATGCTCGTTGGGAATAAAATTTCGGTTACATCTCAACAAGTGTAGTGGTTATCCTAGGTATGAGGTATCAACCTGTTCTGATATTTGAGGAGAATAGAGTACTACTAGTACTAGTATACATAAGTTGAGCAAATTGTACTTGTACATGCTTTGAGTTTTGAGTTCTTTAATTTAACTGCCAATACAGTTGATGACATTATAGTACAGGGAAGATGACTTGCCATCAAATTTGGAAACCATTTGATGAGCATTTAGGCCACAATAACGCTTCTCGAGACAAGCAATACAGATATCTATGATCTTCTTGAACATAGAATCTTCTTGGATAAGTGGTTGCTCTACAAATTCAACTAGAGGCATCCACTGCATATATAACACCACACCAACTATTCCAAGTTAACAAAACGACAATCATGCATCATGAGAAAGCCAAAAACCATGGTCGGAAGTTGGAACAAGAATCAGTTTTTCATTGTCCCATCACAAATCGAATTTTCTAGAATGAGATTAGTATTACACTATTATGTCTGCATGTAGCAAAAAAAGTGTAACAACTGAATAACAAACAAGTGTCTTAAGTGCAAGAACAGTGTTACACTATTCATTTTATGCAATGCACTAATATTTACGTGTAATTTATCTTCAATACCGAGATTGAGAGAAAGGGAATGAATAGTTACTTGATCTTAATTGGTCGTTATTATTTCTTTCATTTGTAAGTGAGTAAGACTGAGTACGAGCCCTAGCACAGTAGTTTTTTTTTTTTTTAAGTGAGTAAGACTATCTAACCTTTGCAGCGTCTATTTCAGGATCATCAACAATGATCTCAGCTGACAGGGGTCTTAACATGCAGATGAAGAACAAATCTGACTTCTCAAATGCCACATTATGTGCATGTCTGGAATTGAGGATGCAATTCATCAAATCTTGATGGTTAAGAAAATTACGATGCAATTAAAAACCTTGTAGCACATTTTAATTTTTAACAACGTTATGAGTAGTGTACGTGTAGCTGAACAGGCCCTTTGACCACACTGGACTCAGTAATTAGTTGATTGCGACTTACGAGAGAAAATTTTCAGTAATGAATTTCTTTCAATTTAGATCACATCGTAGTGAATTGGTGAAAAAATTGTGCGAACAGGATTTAAGTTACACAGAAATCAAAATCATTAAAAAGTTATTTAAAATTTCGAGATTACATAAATGTGAGTATGAATTATGCTCTTACCTGAATGCTATGACTTCAACAAACTCAGTATCAATCTGCAACATAGGCAACAAGCAATAAAAGAAAACTGACTTTACGTAATAATACTATATTATACAACATGAATAAATTCAATATCTGGTAACACCAGAGAAATATATCGCAGCCTTACTCCGGTTTCTTCCTTCACTTCTCTTATGGCTCCGGCATATAGCTCCTCTGACTGACAAAAATTTAGACTAGTGGTAAAGAATTTAAGTTGGAATATAAAATGTAACGTAAGCAAAACTTAACGCCACCTCTATTTTTATTTCTAAAGCCTCAAAGAAAATTGGGTGAAGATGCAAATTTAAATACCTGAAGAACAAATCCAGTTGGTATTTTCCATAGACCACGATTTGCAGGAGCACATTGCTTCTCTTGAACTACAAGCACCTTTACAAATTTATAACATGAAATTATATTTACGTAAGTGCTTAATTGCATGAATCAACTAATTAGCTAATAACGGTTTGAGATCATGTAAAAAAACTTAAACTACTTAGTTTGTTTTCTTTATTTTTCAACTAGTATCAACTTAGTAGTAAAAGCAATCACACCTCATTGCTGTCATTGATGACAAATCCCCCAACTCCTACTTGATGTGATGCATTGGCTGGAAGCATGCAAGGTCCTTCAGGAATCCAGTATGTTAACATCACATATCCTGGCTCCGCGTGGTGGTATCGAAAGCCTTCCTGACACCTCATAGTCATAGGTTCAACAACTCTTCAACAATTAATATCAGTGGAAGAACTGAATACAGATAAATTGGATGACAACTGACAAGACATTTTTATAGCCAATTAGTTTTCTGAAGGTAAATAGACAATGACTTATAATACCTTAATAGCTATTGGAACAAAGTCAGATTGCTCTGATGGCAATCTAAGCCAAATCCCCTTCTTCCCCTGCAATCATCAGATAACTCTTTATGTAACTATTGACAATGTTTCATGAGCCAACAAATGCAGTCACAAATAAAATCAAATTGAAAATACTCATGTCTTCTGATTTCTTGAGCAGCTACATCATAGAATAAGAAGCTCTTTCATTTCCATGTTACGTTATATATAAGCTTCTCTTATGGTTATAGTAACGTGGCCAGAGGTTTTACCATCTTTTTCCAATGAGAAAGAGAGAAACGCAAATTAGCTGCGAAGGTAGAAGGGTTGTCTGGTAACCGGTCTGAATCAATTACAACCCCCTCATACACATCATCAAAGGCATCAAGTACTCTCAGATTTCTGGAACACAAGCTAGAAGTTGAGCCATTTGTGCCATTAATATGATGAAAACTCGTTTCTGCCGCAAGATTATGTGGACCAACTGAACTGATGACAGCTTTATCAGCCAAGTAAATCTTATTCGAGGCTTCGTTGTTCCTTCGAAATAACCCTGAAATTGAAGATGAGATAGTATAAAAACCCGGCACCAATTATTAGCAAAATGTCAGTTCTAGATACACCGTAGTGAAACAAAACACATAAATTATACCAGCCATGTTTTTATCCGTACACATACACGGGAAAAGAAACATGCAACAACTGAGGGGCAAATCAGAAAAAAGAATGAAAGAAAATCCAATGAGTGAGGCTCTATTTGTTGTTACCACCGAAACAGTTGAGTTGTCTAGGGACTCTAACTCTCCTGAAATTTGAGAGCAAAGAGGAATAGGTTCCTGTTCTTGTTCTTCCCACATGGACAAACTCCGAAGTGCATACAGAATTGGAAGTTAAGGATTTCAGCTCCATCTATATCAGAGGTCCCAAGCTTGATAACGAAATAATGTTGAAGGTGAATATATATGAGAATCTTCACCTAAATTTAAGACCACTTTATGCCTCTAGCAGGTAACGCACTATGATTAAAAAAACATCACGTTCAAGTGATTCATCGTCCTTCGTAGTGTACTATGACTTCATTCCCATGTTTAGGAAGCTTGATAATCCAACAGGGCACGCAATAAAAGCAGGCTGATTCTCCCCAGTATTATCCCACATTGGAACAAGTGTTATAGCCACGCAAATTCCTAGTTTTGGTTCATTTCTTGTTCATCATTAGAAAAATGTTAAATTGCTGGGGTCGGTGAAAAATCTGGGTGCTAATCTCTTAAGTCATATGAAAAATGTCAGGGACTGAAAAATGTCACAGACAACAAATATTACTAAATAATAAATCTCCCTGATCAACCTTTACCTAGTCGGCAATCGGTGGTCTAAAAAAACTACAATGAGCTGTTTGTGTTTGGTACAAAATTATTGTTAGTGATAAAAATTTGTTTTTAAATTTAATATAATTGCATATTTATAATTTCATTCAAGATTGTTTATTAAAGTGAAATATTCTTATAGCAGTTAATTTGCATAGTGAGAAAAAAAAATGAGGGAAGAGACTCATAAAAATAAAAAAGTTGACAGTGATCACTATTATGCAGGAACGTTGTTGGAAGGTCATTTTTTAATTTTTGGTAAAAACGTTGTTGGAAGGTCTAGTCAGTGAGCAATTGAACATGTGCCAATGCTGCATGCACCACGTCAAAATCTGCACCATATCAAATATGAAAATAAGAATATGCTAGCTACTTGTTTTTTGAACCATTGTTTATTTTTGAACTTTGAGTTTGAACCGTAATTAGGATACAAAATTTATATATAGATTAATAACAATTTAAAATAAATAGTTTTACTAATTTACTCTTCTATATTGCATTACATTTGTTTAAAATAATAATTAATTAAATCTCTCAATATGCTTTCGGTTAAAAATAACGATCGAGTACAATTATTAAAAGATGTTAGCCCATAACCTCATATTTGATTATAAGAATTATTCCAGTAGCCATGTCGTTTTTAAACACCTCTCCTATGGGTTAATAATATTTTATTGTGTGTACTTACCTAATTAATGAAGGTTGCAATTAGATATTTATAGCAAGATAGGTGACATGTTTCATCATCATATTGCCCATTCTACTAAGAAAAATAATTCGATATAAGTTATTTTATACACATAAGATTAGCTCTTGGTTATGTTAAAAGTATCTTTTATATATACGCCATGTCTTTGCTTGTGAAAATGATGGTTGCATGATTTTAGGAATTGAACGGCCAAGTAACCTAGTTGAGGATAAACTTTCGTGGAAGTGAGCCTAGTGCATAGTTGGCATTGGGGGACAAATCAATCATATGGTTGGTACTTGGTAGTCATCCAGCCAAATTGGGTTGTTTGGTCCCGGTACTTCCATACAGTAATTAATGGAATATAATTATATTAAAATATACAATTCACTTAAATTGGAATCAGTATTTATCATCGTATTTTATAACAATATTCAAAATGAATATATTAATTCTATAACACAATTAATCAAACTGAGTATTGCTTTCATCAGTTTCGTATTAAATATATACGATCTCTCTCTCTCTCTGTATATATATATATAATCTACTGATCAACTGTATATAAGGAATTTAATTTTTTTAATTAAAAACACAACAAAATAAATATTAAAGCAACGTCAAAACGATGACTTGAAAAAAAAAAAAAAAAAAAAAGCAACGACTTTTTATATATGCAAGCTACGACTATGACCAACCAGGCTGGAGCTAATCCTGAATAACACTTGGTGCTGGTCGATCTGGCGGAGGGCAGAGATCAATCAGTGACCAGACACACACCTTATATATCCCACATGCGATTTTATTCATTATTTAGCCTTTGTAAACGCCCACCCATTATCTTCAATATATATGATATTGTTTCAAGGTGTATCTTCAATATTAATTAGAAGCATCTTTTTTTTCCTTGTTTGTATTGGAAGATGAGTAAATTTCATATATGTATTGCATGTCTCCAAGTCTTGGCATGTATGTTTCCTTTAAGCTATGATATGGTTTCGGTGAATCTTGTGGACGAAAGAAGCTAGTAATGTTGCTTCGTTGACCAATATTAAATGGATTTTACTTAGAGGAATACTGACCGTAATAGATAGAATACCCAAAAGCAATAGTAGTTCAATATATAATAAATAAATGAATAAATTATCTCCATATTCGACAAGGAAAGAAGAAGAAAAATGATTTCACACAACCATAAGCTGTGGAAAACCCAACGCCGGGTGGGGAGATAACGGTGACAAGGGCGGCACGGTGAATATTCCGTTTGCATCACTAGCCCAGAACCCTAACCAACTAGACGGCGTTAAAGGAGTATTCTTAATAAGACTAACGACGGATTCCTTTATCTTTTCTCTCTTGACGACTTCAAGCACCGGCTCCACCTTCTCTTCCCTTTGGCGTTTGCGGTCATCGGCGCCGGCTTCGAGGGGGAAGTTGAGGATGGCTTTGGAGCCGCGAAGCCTGAACGCGGCTCGGTCGTAGGCTTTGGCGGCTTCAATAGCCGTGTCGAACGTCCCAAGCCACACCCTGGAGCCGCGCTTGTTCGGGTCCCGGATCTCCGCAGCAAACTTCCCCCACGGTCTCTGTCGCACTCCTCTGTAGTGCTTCTTCTCTTCCGCGTTCGGGTTACTCTGCAACACCGTTTCAGTAACCTCAGGCTCTCCGAATTGGATCCACTCGGTCTTCTTCGGGAGAGAGATTTGCAGCGACGGCCTTCGACTCGATTTGCAGCGTGTGGTTGGAAACGTGAATTCCAATTGTGGCTCAATTATTTCGGGTTTTGCCTCAAACTCGAATACAGAAAACTGGTTTTGTTCTGTGGAAGAAGTAGTAGTTGGGAAAGATTGGGAACAGAGGGAGGTTGTGTTTGGTTCCTCAAATTGAAAACATAAGTTGGTGTTTTGGGTGAGGGGAGAGAGTTCTCCTAAAAGATGCAGCTTGATGCGATTGAGAGCAGAAACTTCAAGAGAGTTTGCCATGAGATATTGAGAGGAGAAGACCAAGGAACAATGAGCGTTTGAAATATTCAGATGTGAGGGTGAGTTGAGTGAGATGGGAGAGTGGAAAAGGTGTATATATATATATATATATATAGCAGAAAAAGGTGCTTAATTTTCAACGGAGTTGCCTGCAATCATTGTAGCACGAACCTTCCACTTACCTTCTCAGTTACTATTATTATTATCTTCTTCCCTCTCTCTGGATCTATTTTTGTTGGATAAGATCCGAAACCTGACCCGCAAACTTAATTAATCCTCTCTGATAATCAAGTTAAACTTGAATCCGTTTTTTATTACCCGACCCAATTCAGTCCAAACTAAATCCTTGGGCTACCTTGTCAACGACAGTTTCTCTGACTTTTGAACCATTCTTCCCTGCGTCTTCCCTTCTGGCTTCTGCTGTCCTTGTCGACGCCCGCTCCTTTGTCTGTTTAAAAATAAATCAATTAAACTAAATCAAAATTTCAAATTATTAAGACACTTGTTTTTATACATTATCTATATTTTCGTAAGGGGACATTATACTTATTTATATTAAACTTACATTGTTCTACTTCACTTAATATTAATATATCTCGATGATAAAAATAATAATGTTAATTAATAATCTGATTCGATCAATATGTGTTTGATAACTTATCCAATATGCATGTGTATCATAAAAAAAATTAAACTACGTCAAATTTAGTGAATGTTTATAGAAGATTAAAGTCAGAGGTTCCTGCTTACAATAGACGTGCATATGATCGGTGGACTCGTGCAAACAATTGAACAAACACACTCTCAGATGATTTTTTGTTTTGAGGAAATCGTGCAGTCCAAAACAAACAAAACCTAGAGTTTTGGCTAGGTTAAGGAAGCGAAACTTAACGTAAAAGTAAAGTTGATTTATATATTTGTTAATTGTAAAGTGTTTAATACGGAAAATCGTAAAAGCTATCCATATTGTGGTTGTTAAAAGAAAGAGAAGAGAAAAACAAAGCTATAACTGTTAATATGTTAGTTAGAGATTAATAATGATTTGAGGCAGTCATAAGAAAATTAAATAACATCTTCTAGAATGGTCATCTACGATGATTATGGCACATGGCTGATTTGGATCATGTTGCTTTCTGCCACATTTTTTTGTTATTTTGACCTCCTTATAATGTTGACGCCAAATGTTTCTAGTTTGACTTTATCCGCATTATGATCAAGCATGAAGAAATGGTCTAGGAATATTTTATTGTTTTGTTAATACTACATAGAACCTGTCAATTTTGCTATTGTTTTGGTCCAAGATCAGATCTTGTTTCGATCTTTTGCATTTCTAGTATTTATGCATTGCGTGCTTGAAGTTAAAGGGCTGTGTTTTGGTCTAGAGATTAGATCATATTCTGATCTTCTGTCATGCATCAAGCCCATAGAAGAGGCTTAGGTCAGTCAACTTTTAAAGTTGGACCTTGTCGGGCAGGATCAAATGATCACCTTAAGGAGGATTGATGATAACCCGACTATTTTCACAAATTAAGGGATTAACGGATCATTTACGATACTACCATTAACCATCATGAAGGGACAACTAACATAAACTTAATAGCACGATGACATTTATGATGGAACATTTTGATACTGCATAAAGACCCGACCTGTAAAAATCGTGGAGAGACGTGCCCCAAACATGAATAAAAAGCTCTCATGCTGATCTAAGAAGACAGGTTATACAATATATTTTAAGTGAGTGTTCTGGATTTAAGTCACCTCCATTCCGAGACTTTTTCTAAAACAGATATATACAAATTTCACAGGTTCTTCCATAGTTTTACAACATCGTTCATTTATTTTAGAAGTAATGTTCTGCCTAAGCACGGATAATTAAGATTCTTATCCTTCACTTGTCCAAACAGTGTGTGGTGGAAATACTTGGGGGGAGAGGGCAGAGGGGGGGGGGGGGGGGGGGGGGGGGGGGGGGGGGGGGACTTCAATGCTGAAATTAATACTTGTCTTGGCAGAATAACATTATCAAAATAGATAATGTATTTTGATTTTTGTTATTTATTTATAGTATTGGGAAGCATAATTTCCATAAGCAACCGTAGATGTGAGGGACGGTAATAGAAAAATATTCTCAAAGCCTTGGTTTGATATGTCATATGTGCGACCATGTCGCGAGGGATTCCTTGAATCAGGAGTAGCATTCTATGTTTGCTGAGCACAATGGTATTCAACTTACTCAAGAACATTGCCAGAATTCGTGTTATGTCATGTCCATATATTCTGTCTGTTGGGCCGGCCCAAAAAGAACTTGTTATTAGATTCGGAATAAGTAATTATTAATACTGAGAAATAATTATATTTTTATTCTCAAATTTTTTAATTTTTGGGCGAATTTTATCTTTAATTTTAAATTTTGATACATTTTATCTTAATTTTTAAGAAACTTGCAAATTTTACCTTTAACCATTTTTCATTAGTAAACATGAAAATTGAAAATATAATTTGTCAAAAATAAAAAAAATGGATGTCAATTAATAAAAAGTTGAGGATAAAAAATATAATTATGTTAGGAGTAAAATTTTCTTAAAACTTATGGATAGAATGCGACAAATTAATTTTTTGAAAGTAAAATTCGTTAAAAATTTAAAAATAGAGATAAAAAATACAATTAACCATTAATGCTAATTTTTTGTCTTTTATTTACTTTTATGTTGATTGAATTGTCTGAATTTTCTTCTTCTTTTCATTCAGTACTTTAATTATTTTATTTCTTTCAATTATTTTATTTTTTCTTACTTCTCTAGGATTGTTCCATATTCTGAATTCACAAATAATAGAATTTGATATGTTAATTCCAAACAAAAGTATGATCCACAATTTACTGCAAAACCTGTATCTTTATATTATATATTATCATTCATGTTCGTAGTGTTAATATATGATATTCATGGTCATCTGATTTTGTCGGGCTTGTTTGGCTGTTTCAACTTAAACTTTATGGGACCACTAGAGGATATCTGGATAAGGTATCCTGATCTAGTTTATTCATTTTGAAATCCCCTTCCTAAACAGAAAGTAAGGTGCATTTTATAACTAATTAAGTTCTTGACAAGTCCCAATCATGATTAAAGAAAAGTTACATCAATGTCCAAATAATCACGAAAACTCGATTCTTAACTGTTGGACTTCAAAAGTGGTTTCACATACACATGATTCTTAACCGTCTTGCTAGTTGGTAAAATTTAACATGCAGCATGTTTAACTTTGTCATTTAGTCTCTTTTAAAATTATTGACAATGTCAGCAGCTGAAGATTGAAGTTCTCACCGAATTACTATAAGATTTCTAGTTTTCTTATAATAATTAATTAGCAGAATGTTTCGATACAAACTTTAATGCATTAAAGACATTTCAAACGGAAATGACAGAGCCTATAGTTTGACAAAGTGGAAGAAATGTCCATTTAATTTATAATTTATACGTTCTTTTTGATGTCGTCGGAGTAGCGTGTAGTAGAATTATGACTACATCTTCTACTGAGGAAGCTCAAGTTAAATAAAACATTAAATTGGAAATGGGTAGCACCAATAACGTAACGTTACATTTTAATTAGTCTAAACAGGATGAAACAACGGGGAATTGGAAAGCTGTTAATAAAAGCAAAACAAATTTGAATTTGAATGCCTTAGCCACATGCTAAAAACAAAGACCAAACACCTTATCAAAGTTAGTCCCTGATTGAATAATTCACTTGTCATCGAATTAAACTCAGAGTCTATTTTTGAATATAAGGTTTTTGAAATTTTTTTTACTAAAAATAACTCTATATTTTTAATAAAAAAACTTTTAAAATACTTATGACTGACTTGTATCCAAACAAATAATCATAAACCAAAACCAAATACGGAATACCTAACTAACTGTTAAACCAAGCACCAGCCACCCAGTAAATCTTAGCCACGGATCAAACTAAGCACCGGACTTATAACTTTTTTTTCTATTTCTCCCCTGACATATTGTGCTTTAAAATTGAACAATTTAGAATTTAAATTAACTTCTCACCTCTTTCGTTTGCCGTATTGATAAATTGAAATTTATGCTTCAATTAATGAGTAGTATTTTGTGAATTTATTGGTATTTTGTTTTTGACGGAAACAATTAAAATAAAAAGATTCAAAATAATTAATTTATTAAAGTTAATATCTGAAATAAAACTAAAGTAAAAATTATTAATTTTATAAAATATAAACATTTAGCAAAACAAAATATAATAAGATAATATTTAAAATAAAGAGTTAAATTTACGATATAATATTTTATGGTAATGTATTAAGTAAATATAAATTTTATTAAATACTGTTCGCGAAGTCCAATAGATCTGCAGGGTTTGAAGCCGCATTTTGCAGAAATAGCATATCAAAGAGTCGTGTTAGCTAATTAAATAATGTATTATAATAAAATGAATCCTGGCCTTTCTTGATCAATAACCTTAGACTCGTAAAAGATTAGGATGCTCCAATTTTAAAAGATAATTAATTTGACCGTTACATTATAAACTTATTTTGAGCGGCTAGCATTGAATCAGTTGTATGCTGGAGAAGGTTTCATCCATTATTTAGTTATATATCAACATTCAACGTTAAAGTACATGTACCCGACAACATATATTATAAAATTATCAACTTGATAGAGTACTGCTCTTTTTTCTTTGTCGAAAATAATTTCAACTTGTTTGAATTATAAGATTTTCACGACAGGACAAATTAAAATGCCGCAAAACTGTTCGGGGTTGAATATTTATGCAACAACTTCTTTAATTAGAACTGCTTTTTGCACTCCATTGGATGATGCACATGACGTTTCATGATAAGTGTCAATTATAATAGAATTTAATGATGTGACCACGGTTTAAAATAATTTTAGATTGTTATTCAATAAAAAAAATCGCATGATTATCAATGCATATAAATTTTTTTTTCATAAAAAGTAACAAAACAGTATAGAACTAATTTTTTTAAAGTGAGTACAGTGAATAAAAAAATTATAAAAAGATGTTACAATAAATATTAATGAAAGATATGTACAGATATAAATAATACTGTCAAATTATAAGAAGATGACACAATAAATATTATCTAAACTTCATTAATAATTAAATGAATTTAGTTTTAATTGACTAATAGTTTAAAGATTTTTTATATTATCATTTGATTGTCAAATATGATACATTTATTTAATTTTATAATAATAATTTTTAAAATTATATATAAAATAATTTGTAATTGATTAATAATGTAAAAATATTTACACCTAAAAATCAAACTCTAATTAAATTACTCTTATATATACATACAGGGGCGGACCGACATGGGGGCCTGGTGGGGTCTGGGCCCCCCAAAAATAAAAAAAAATCTTTTGTTAAGAATGTCTTCTTGCAACTAAAAAAAATGATTTTAGAAGCTTTTCTCCGTGACTATGAATTGGGCCCCTCCATACTTCAAATCCTAGGTCCGCCACTGTATACATATATCATTTAATATATAAACATTGAATAAGTTAATTTATGATTTGGAAATTGAGATGAACCATCATCTTTTGGCACACTCTAAGTAATTATTACATTGTTAATTTAAAATTTTAAAATGTTACATTTATATGGTTTTTAAAAAATGAAACACTTGAATATGAGATTTTGTGAATTGAATATAACTTTTTAAAATATTTTACAAATATAACAATACATAGCGTCGACTTTATTTATATGTGCTGCATAATACATAATAAATTAATGATAATAAGTTTAAATATCTAAAAACTCAACACTTGAAAACGGGGGGAAGAAAAATGCTATATTCTTCGTCATTCAACATTGAAACACACCCTCAGAAAGTTGCTAATAGGAATTGCGTTACTTTGTCAAAGAATTAGGGATATGTTTAGATACAAATTATAAATATTATAAATATTTTTGAGAGTCTTTCTCTTAAAAATATAGTTTTTTTTAATAAAGAAACTTTTAAAAATATTTTTAACCTTGTATTCAAAATAGGTTCATATAAATATATTTTATAAGGATTTGTAGAAGACAAAGGATAAGTTACATACATCATGCTATAATTGCTATTTATGAACGTGAAGTTTTCTATTTCTTTAATTTTTTTTCAACTTTTAAAATTCTAATTTTCAATTGGTAGAGTTATTTATGTTGTGACCCAGTCCCCATCATGCCCAAAGTCCAAACTGGGCTTCAAGCCTTCAACAAAGACCTCAACAAAAAAACTTCATATAAAATATGTTTTTCATCAATCTAATAAATACATATTATTTTAATTATCTATATTAAAATTAAATAACTACAAAATATAATTAAATATTTCTTATTATTATGTATTTTAAAAATACATACTAAATCAAATTTGATATATATTAATACAATATTAAGTGAATTTATATTAAATAAGAAATTATAAATATAATAATCTACATGATAAAAAAATAATACAATGATAAATTTGAAAATAAATTTAGGCAATAAACATTACTAAATAATGAAAAGATTAGTATAAATTATAAGCAGCTAAAAAAGGAAAGAAGACTCAAAGATTGTGGTGTTGTGCACGTGTTAGTAATGGGCACGTGGACACAAAGCCAATATTTTACTAATATTAGTAAATTAGTAACAAAAATGAGAAATTTTAAGTCAAAGTCAAACGTCTATGGTCATCGGTCAGCTACAAAGTTTCGGCGCTACATAAACTCCTAGCCACAAAGATTCTTTTTCTTTATTAAATTATAAAATAGTACTCCCTTAACTTATACATTTAATATTAAGATAATTATTTTAAAAATTAATAAAAAATTGTAAAACTCTTATTGTAAATGCAAATTTTGTTACATGTGTATCCGCCAACTATTAAATGAAAAATAATTTTGTAAATTTTTCATGAGGAGATAAATGAGACTATTATTTGATATCCAATCAATTATCTTCTATTAAATTGACTTAGTGATATTAATAATCTGATTTCATGTTGAAGTTGAAAATGAAACTACAAATTTTAATGAAGAGATTCAAGTGTCAAATCATTTATGTCAGTAAACTTTTATTCTTATAATTTGTTTACATCATAATTTCATTTAAGTTATTGAGTTATTGATGTGAAGTATTTATAATTTTTATTAATTATTAATCTCTTCTTAAAATTTGATTAATTATCTTTAATGAGATTTTTCTTTCAAATTATTTTTTTATCAATGAGACTTAAATCCTAGATATTGTTTAAGAAATTC
>PYAF01000142.1:1247114-1260824 GCA_007407185.1 Glycine tomentella | reverse complement strand
TCATTAATGTTTTTTATCAACGTGGAAGCTGCTTGAGGCTTTCTTTTGATGATTTGTTCCTCTTAATGCCACCTTAGCTTCTTCAGCAGATTTTTAAAGATTTGGGTTATCAGAGGAATTTTTCACGTGGCTAGCTAAAATCTCTAAATTTTGTCCTTATTTTAATAAAATTTATTTTATTATTATTATGGTTAAGACCCTAAATATATATCTATTTATTTATTTGAGGATTTTACATATATTGTGGACTCTTTCTTGATAAGAGCTGAAGGTTGCTATGTATATAAACCAAGTCTTCAGCACGTTTTGGAGTCATCTTATTTCTCCTTACAGAATGCACAAAAGAATAAGTACTCCAATTGCGTTCAGCACACGATGAACAAGAAGGTTGTGCAACAAGTCTCAATGCTATCTTTTGAAGCATAGGTGCACAAGCACCATGAAGCACCCACCAAGCTTTGGGATCCATAGAATATCAATTTTGGATGACATCAAAATCTCTAAAACCCCCACTTGCACTAGCAAAGTCCACATACTCCAAATTTATTTTATTTCGGTCCTCTAAGTTAGGAAAATATCTCTTTAAGCATTTTTGTCTTTCTTGATTAATCTCTTGATCTTTGTGTGGAGGAACTCGACTAGAATCTTCATCAAGCCATTGTTGACTATAGTATCTAAAAGAAAAAAAAGAAAAACAATTAACAAATTATATCAAATAAGAGAAGTATTAAGTCCATTCATATTTAAAAACTTACTTGGGATTCAAAGGGCATGAATAAAATGTGGGATATTGCTTGAGATACATTTGATACATTTGAAGATGTTGGAATGCTTGAAGTTGCTACTCTTTCACTTGATGAGCCAGAGATGGAGTCAAATGTTATTGATGAAAATATTCCACGACAATAATCTTCATATTTTATGTTTGTCTATGAATAATTGAATATTCTGTTTTGAAGATTGAAATGCAGTCTCTTTGAATTTTTTTTTGTTACATTGATGAGTATTAATATTATTAGTTTAGTTTAATTTTTTTGTTAAATTATGGAATACTAAATGAAATATACACTATATAAATAAAAAATATAATATAATATTAAAACGTGTCCCAACGTGTCGAAATCCATAATTTTTTAAGATTGCCGTGTTGGAGAGTTGTGTCGTGTCGCGTGTCGCGTGTCAGTGTCGGTGCTACTTAGCACCACACTCACAACAAGCGGTGGAGCCCACAGACTTGTTCTCCATGGTGCACCTCACCAACGGCAATGAATGGCTGCAGCAACCGTCAGCCAACTTGCTCCGCCGCCACCACCTTGCTCCGCCGCCACCACCAACAACCTCGTGAAGCACCGATGGCGTCCATCTTCCCCCTCCTCCGGCGAGCCCTGCGCCAAGAAGCTCCCTTGCGACCAAGAAGATCTCACCTTCTACGGCTTCTCCGCCGTCTCCATTCCTCTCAACATCAACACCCTCGTCAACAAGCGCGGCTCTTTCCCCGTCCTCCGCCGCTGCGTCTCTGACCCCTGCACCCCTCCGGCGCCTGTGCCGGAACCGGATCAATCCAGTCCTCCGGAGAGAGGCTCCCGGCTGCCACCTGTGCCGCAGAGATTCCAACGGAACGTGTCAAATCTCTCTATTCCTTCCCGGACAAGGCTATGTCCTGTTTCAGCTCTCAAGAAACCGTGGCGCCTCATTCGGTGATATAATGGGTTTTATTTTTTTTTCTATGAATAATAAAGACTTTATCTTTTTTGAGTTTGGAAGAATGTTTTTTTTTTCTTTGTGGTTGTGATTGCAGAAATTGAGAAAGATGCAGGGGCGTTTGAAAGAGATGAGGCACTGGTGGGATGAAGGTGTGAAAGATGAGGAAGAAGATGGTGGAGAAGAAGTGTGTCCAGTTGCTGAAGGAGGTCAAGATCGTAGCTCAGGTATGTGTGGATGGATTCTGATTGAATTGTGTTATATCTTTAATGTATTTGGTTCTTTAAATTTGCTAAGAAGATTTCATGTGTCTTTGCAGGATATGATTTGGGAGGTGGAGATTTTGAAAAAGTTGTTAATGTTGATTTGGCTGAAAGGTGAATAAACCTTGCATTTAAATGTCCATGTGGAAAAGATTACCAGGTTCTCCTCTTTGAAAATAAATGTTACTATAAATTTATCTAAAATGAATAAGTAATGTGTTTGCCTCCTTTCAGTTTGAGATCATTCCTATTTTTATTCTTTTTCAGTTTGATAAATTCTTTTTCTATTCTCATGTGTAGCATTTGATTGTAACTAGAACCAATATTATATCACTTATTTTCAATAATGTAAAAAAAAAATGTTGTGTACTATTTCCAAGAAATGGAGGAAAATATATTTTGTTTCATCTACTACTCTATAACAATTCAAAATATCATACTAAAAAAAATAAATGAATATCAGTTCAAAATATCATACTCCAAAAAAATGTATGAATTTCAGTTCAAAATATCATACTCCAAAAAAATGTACCAATACTAGTTCAAAATATCATACTCCAAAAAAATGTATGAATAACAATTCAAAATATCATACTCCAAAAAAAATGTATGAATATCAATTCAAAATATCATACTCCAAAAAAAAAAAATGTATGACTTATGAAGAGTGCTAATTCCTCTGTGCACCAATGAGTTCTGATACTATATCCATACTCCTTCTTCTTTATTTTTTTCCATAATGGTGGCAATTTTCTTGTTCTTGTGGGAAAACTGATGCTTGATTGTTTTTAGAGTTTGTGTCTACTACATTCCCATGTCCTTTTATTTTTTGCTCACTTTCTCATCAATCATCATTTATTAAAGGGTATGGAAGCTTTAAAATCTCAGATGAAATTTCAAATTCTTATATGAAGGAAAAACTTCTACATAATACTTTGGCTTGAAAAGATGACTTGTTTGTGTGACTGTTATGAAACTGAAATATGAAATGTTTTTTTCATTTACATGCTTTCATTAATTTCAACTTTGTACAGTTATGAAAGAAAAACGTGAAATACTTGTTTTATGTATGTATTTTTATGAGTAAAAAAATGTATGTACTTTTATGAAGAACCTCTAAAGAAGAACATGCAGTTTATATCTTATTCCAATTCCAATGATATTACTCCCTAAATCTTGATCTTAAGACTTTTTTTGGAACTCTTATCATATATGATGGAAATTAACTCTAGATCCTTGTGCTCTAGTTCTGCCCACACAACTTTCCAACTTCAAATTTGGTTTTTAGTGCCAAAAATTGCTTTCCATCTTCCTCTTGTAGTTCATGCAAAATTAAGGAATTTAAGTGCATGTTTCTGATCATAGAAATTATTACCCCAATGATTTGATTTTGTTTTCCCTTTTTGGTTTTTTAAAATATTGAGGAATGCACATGTCAAAGCAATCAAATTGGAAAGATTGGCTTGTGAACCCTACCTTGTATGCCAACCTGTGACTGCTGCATATTTAGTGAATTGGATATTGTATAGAAGTGTCTGATCATTATATCTCATAATATTTGCCACGGGTGTTTCATCATTCAATTCAGTTTATCACTAATTATTTCAAAGCATGACACAACAGTCTTGTTTCATCAAAAACAAATATTATTTTTTTAGGGAACCTAGTCAAAATTGATTGCAAAATGAATCAAGTCCCACAAAAAAAAGTTTTGCTAGTATTTGTGTTGAAGGTAACGATTACATTACTTTTTTAAAAATAAAAAAATCGATGTTATATATAATTATCTTCATGACTGGTAATGGTACATAAAAAAATCTTCATTCATTATTTTTTATACATACATCACAAAATCATTTTATTATCTTATTTTATTGTTCAAAGAACATTTTACACTAAACAGTCTAAAATAACATCCAATTACAAAAACACCAACATTTCCCGTATAATTTTTTTTATTCAAATAATGTTAGTGACATACTTATATATAATAGATACATATAAATTTTTAAATTTTTGGAGTATGATATTATGAACTGTTACATAGTAGTAGATGGAACAAAATATACTTTCCTCCATTTCTTGGAGATACTACACAACATTTTATTTACATTATTGAAAGCAAGTGATATAACATTGGTTCTAGTTACAATCAAATGCAACTCATGAGAATAGAAAAAAGACTTTGTCAAACTAAGAGAATAAAAACAGAAGTGATCCCAAAGTGAAAGGAGTGAAATACAATATTTATGTGTCTGCATCAACTTGTAGTAACATTTATTTTCAGAGAGGAGAACCTCATAGTCTTTCCCACACGGGCACCTAAACGCAAGGCTTATGCACCGTTCATCCCAATCAACACTAACAACTTCTTCAAAATCTCCACCTCCCAAATCATCCTACAAAAACACACGGATTGAACCCCAATTCATTACAATTTATTATAAATCTTCTTAGCACAGTTAAAGAACCAAATACATTAAAGATAACACAATTCAATCAGAGTCCAAGGTCAAGAAGACAAAGCCATAACACACACATATCTGACCTAGGACCTTGATCTCTTTAGCAGCTGCACATGCTTCTTCTCTACCATCTTCCACCTCATCTTTCATAACTTCATCCAACCACTGATTCATCTCTTACAAACGCTCCTTCATCCTTCTCAGCCTCTACAATCACAACCACAAGAGAAAAAAAAACCATTATTCCAAACTCAAAAAAGATCAAAACTTTATTATTCACAATAAAAGATCAAAACCCATTATACCACGGAATCAGACGTGACAGTTTCTTCAGAGCTCAAACAGGACATAGCCTTGACTGGGGTAGGAATAGAGAGATTCGACACTCTCTGTTGGAATCTCGGCAGCAGGGGTGGCAGCCCGGAGCTTCTATTTGGAGGAATGGATTACTCTGGTTCCAGCGCAGGCGCCAGAGGGGTGCAGGGGTTGGAGACGCAGCGACAGAGGATGGGGAAAGAGCCACGCTTGTTGACGAGGGAGTTTATGTTGAGGGGAATAGAGACAATGGAGAAGCCGTAAAGGGTGAGATCCTCTTGGTCGCGAAAGAGCTTCTTGGTGCAGGGCTCGCCGAAGGAGGAGGAAGATGGCGACGATTGGCGCTTCATGGGTTGTTGATGATGGCGGCGGAGCAAGTGGCTGACGGTTGCTACATCCATTGGCATTGGTGAGGTGCATCATGGACAAGTATGTGAGCTCCTCCGCTACTTGTGAGGGTGGTGGTGGTGGAGTTTGCGGTGATGGGGTGTTTGTGTTTCAAAAATGTTGGTTGTGGAGAGTTTGCGATGAAAGGTTCGTTCTGAGATTTAGTTTTTACTTCACCCATTTCTTGAACTGTTTCTTTCTTTGAGTTGATGGATTTTGTATTTTTTTTCTCTTCTGAAACTTTTGGAGTGGCGAAGGAGAAAGGAGAAAGGGTTGTATAGTGAGAGGATTTTGAACGTAACTTTTGCTACTGGCGGGTTTTGCAACGAGGTAATTTTGCACTTTCATGTCAGCATATTGTACCTCACTCACAAGTCACAACACAAATATATATCAGCATAGTGAACGTTCCATATGCAATATAACTAAATATATATCAAATGTTAAATGGAATCTCACAGCTCTTGGTGACGAAGATCTCTATATTCTTTCTCAAGCTGTTCCATCTCATCATTCTTCCATTCACTATGCTCTCCTGGCCCATCTTCATCATCTATTACTTCCTCTCTATGTTCTTCCTCTTCATCCTCCTCCTCACCATCATCATCAAAATCATCCTCCACCTACATCAGGAAAACAACCCTTAATCAAAATCCATAAGGAAATCACTAACGTTATACAATTATTGAACAAATTAAAAAATCTAAAATTTTGCAGCAATGAATACCTCTTCATACTCCATATTATCATATTCATTTGAATCCCTGTCACTTTTTCCTCTTTTTTTTAGATTTCTTGGCAGATAACCCCATTTTCACACCTAAATTTAAAATTGTAAAAAAATAGCACATCAAGTAGAAATTAATTAACTATAATCACAGTTGTCAATGGAGCATAAACAGGTAGTTAACCATGTGAAAAAACCTGATCATGCAGCTAAATTAGCACTGCTAAACCAATACTATACAATCATTACATCAAAAAGAAAAGAAACAAGACATAGCTCAAAAATGGTAATCAGATGCTAAGAACAAGAATGTCTGCTAACAGTACAAAACAGAAAGCCTCAAAGCTAATAAAGTAGTGGAAAAGAAACCATATTTAAAGAATAATAAATTTCATAAAAGAATAATTATTTCTTAGTAATAACGTAAACATAAACTCAAAGTTACCATATTTAAAGACGGATTCTGAATTAGATTTACAGAAAAATTGTCTCATGAGGAAAAAATATCAAATTCCTCAATAATCAACATCATGTAGAAGACAAATTAGTGTACAATATATGAAAAGGGAAAAACTGTGACCAATATTGCTGTCTGCCAAACATGATTATGAGGCCTGCAGCAGATGATCTTTGTGTCTTCAATCCAAACCCATGGAGTATATTCTAGTTCTAGAGAACACATGTAAAGAGTAAAATTATTGCTGATATCCTAACCCATTTAGTTTGATTCAAAGGCTACGTAGTTAAACTCGAGTGAGAGAACTAAACTAAAAACGCAAGAAAGAGGAATCATAGTGGTTGAAGAGAAATCATGACAAAAGAAGAGGGAGTAGCAGTCTAGCAGATGAAAAGGGGTGAGCAAAAAAGAATGTTTTTCTAAAGAAAAGGTTACTGAGCGAGATAGAGGAATTATTTGAAAAAGAAGATATAAAGCTGGAAGAGTACTTCAAAAAATTATTGAAAAAAAGAGAGAGATGGTGTATTTAATAATAAGAAGCACTGTAAATATTAATTTCCTATATAAAAAAGGAGATTCATATAGGGGAACTTTTTATTTTGAGGAGGTGAGGCCCAATTGTAAGAGAACTTCTGATTCGGGTTGGGTAGCACCAAAAATAGATTTAACCCTGTCTCTAGAGGAGTCCAGTTACGCAAATCATTGGACCAAATGAGCCTAATTACAAACGCAAAGAAAATCTGCGATTATATGGTGTTTTGAATCAGAGTGGACCAAAAGGAAAAAGAAAATCTCAATTTTGTTTGCACTTAGGAGTTTGCTTGCTGAAGAAATGGTTAAGCTGATAGTAATTTTGAAAGCGTCGTTGGCAGGGGAGATATTTTCAAACTATTCTACAACATGTTTCCTAGATGACTTATGAAAGTTAAATCTAAGCATACTCACTGACCCCAACAAGCCTAAATCAATATCTACCCGGATTTCTTACACAAGGCAATGACATTGAAGTTAAGGGAGTCTGGATTTTTCTGGATCATGCTCTGTATTGCTTTAGCTGCATCCTGTTGTAATTTGAACATATATTATTAATAGAGTATCTTAGATTATAATAAAGGCAGACATATAATATGAAGGTCAGCAAACCCAGGAAATCAACGCAATTAAATGACAGGAACAACGCACTTACACAAAGCAAAACACAGATAGCCATATGGCAGGTGCACAATATATGGAAAGATGGGGACTACCTAAGGAAGGCAGCACCCATTGGCAGAAAGGGGTGGGTAGAGGAGCAGAGGAACAGGTTCGTTGTTCACAGATGATTTAGGCAGGCAGAGTCACCAGCCTCATTTACCAAACAAATTCAAAGCATCATCTATCTATGAAATGAAACTAGCCTAAAATGTGGAAGTTCAATCTAGTAACTTGACTAAGCTCCTTTACTATAGAAAGCTGGCCATTTGACAAGAACATAAATATAACTTTCTCGATATGCATTTTCAAAACAAACAGATCCTTTACAGAACACAAGTCTTTACACAAAACAAAAGGATAATCATGGCCTTAACATGCAAAGATATTTACCCTTAATAAAGTACTTGGTGGAGATGGACCGTGAGATATTGGCACTGATTTTCTTCCATCAAGCTCATAAAGTTCATCTGCATATTGATTATGACACCATTGTGCGGAAATTAATCCCAGATAAAATGCAAACCAAGTGCAGAAGGAAAAACGAAAAGAAATAAAATTACTGTGATATAAAGAATCAATTAAAGTAGATAATTTACCATCCACACAAGCAAAGCATATGAAATGTGCAGTTATATTGTCTGCTGTCTGCATTATAAATATTTAAAATACAGAAATCAACAGTAAGATGAGAGACAGAATAAGATATATTTTAGCACAATATTGAGTCATATTTTTAAATTCATAAATCATAATAAATATATAATTGTAATTCTGCAAATCCAAATTAAGAACATAATTCTTGAACATTACTAAAAACACAATAAAAATTGTAAATCCTTGTTATCATAAATCACTTCCTATTATCTACAAATAGGAATAGTGTCAATCTCAAGAGACGGTGTTTCTATATTTCATGCTTCTATGTATTAGATTTTTTAAACTTTTTTAAAGGCTTCGATACATTATAGATATATATAGGTAAAATATACAAGAGTATTGGTATTGGGTAAGTAATATCAGATATGGATAAATAAAACAAATTAAAGTATTGGTGCTTCATAGAGCCAACCCAACACCAAAATTCCCAACATCATTCATCACCAAAGAAATCTACAGATTTAATGATGTTATATAAAGCCACTTACCCAAAGACCAAAGATACTAACAAGTAACATCAAGAACAAAACTAATCCAAATTGATAAGATTATATTTGCAATATATGATGACTAAACCATGGGCTACTATACCAGACCAGTTCCACTAATATATCACATAATTCCCTATACAGTGGTGATTCAATCAATAAATTACCTCTGTGTCACCAGCAGTTGCTGCCACCGACTGAGCCACTTCCATTTCTCTGTCATTCTCAAGAAATGTTGCACGCTGTATGATATAGAAGTTAAAAAAATGCAAAATGAGCATTCCCTTTAGCTTATCAATAGTGTCAATGCCTGCGCATGTGAATATACTAGAAAGAAAGAGGGAAAAAGTGTCAATAGGTGGGGAGGAACAACCTGCAATGGATCCAAGCTTGTAGTAGATTTAAAAAAGTTATCGAAGAACGACCCCTCAACTGACAAAATGAGAAATAATGGTAAGATGAAGTAAAATCTCAACAGAGAAGCAATTAACTATTGAAAACTTACCGAGCTTGACTTCAGAAGTCAAGTTGCCAAGAGCATGAAGCAGTGCAATTGTCCCACAAGCATTACCCACAGTTTGCTTCATAAAATAGACTCTACTATTATATTCCTGCACCAGAACACCACATCAAACAGTTAACTAACTAATGTTTAATAATATTATTTATATTATATGCTTATCGAAAATAAAATTTTATTATGCTACTGTTTACTAAGTAATGAGACATAAAATACATAATTGTCATACAAGATATGCAATTCTTAGAAACTTATAACATAAATAACAATATATTTATCCACTCACCTTTTTTTCATTTTCCTGCTGCAACCTCTCTTCTTCACTCTAATGACAGTAAGAAAAAGTGACAAAATCCGTAAAATATAAGTGAAAAATGAAGTTTGTTAATTGCTCTAGAAGAAAAAGGATAAAAACCTGGGTGGTTATGGGATAAAGAAAAAGCACGGCAAGAACGGGCTTTGGAACCATTTCCAGAAGCTCTTCATCTAAGCCGTAAACGTCACAGCATTCTGCCTCATCCACTCGAAGCCCAAGCCCCCAAAGGAACTGCAAATCACCCAAATCATAATACACTTCAATTATGCAAGCAATTAATCACAAAAACAGAAAACAAAAACGTTGGCAAAAATATAACGGGAGGATCCATCGAGAGTTACCTGATTCATGACGTCAGGATTAGCTTCGAGCGGAAGCCACCTTTTAGCTGAAGCCATTGCTGCTTTCGTTTCTTCCTACGATACCTTTGCACTTGTCACCGCCGTCCTTTTATACTCTTGCACTGGGCCTTAGTGGGCCCATTGCCTAGACTCAGCCCTTTAGGAGGCCCAATATTGGCTAATTCAACAAATTGATTTTTATTAATTTGCGATTAATAGTATAATTTTTTTTAATTAATGGTGCATGAAAAAATAAAAATTAAGCTCTGAATGGTATTAGTGGAACCAAAAATATATTTTTTCGCAATAAACTGATCTGATGGTTAAGGAATTAAATAACAAACTAGAATAACAGAATGTAAATCATACACAATGCAACTAAAATGTTTTTATCCAGTGACCAATCGATCTTATCTGCGTTACAACACTATTACAAGTAAAAAAAATAAAATAGAAATAATATCCTCTGAGCCTCTAAGTCTACGAACCCATCGCTCAAGCCTAAGTTGTTTCATAGCAGGTCCAACATAAGGTCTACGTTTATGTGGGCATTGCCATTTCCCTGCTATCCCTATGACATTATATTGTTGAACATTTGTTGCTTCTGTTAATGCCTTTCTCTTTGTAACACCTTGCTTTTCACATGCCAATGGAACTGCTCCTGCTAATAATATCTTCTCTGGTTTCTTACAAGAATTTTCATCATTTCCTCCGGTGCAACTTCCTCCTTGTCGTCACAAAACCATCGTTTTCTTTATTGCTTGTACAAGTTGCACTTCTTGCTGAGAAGGTTTTGGCTAAACTTGCATTCAATTCAATCTTGTTGTCATGTTGGATTTCAGCTTTTGTTTTTGATTCTCCGGTATCATTCTTTTGTAGCAGCTTTGGAGGTTTCATTACACTTCTATCAGTATCCAATGACTTTAGATGTCCTTCTGGATCACCACCAGGACTTTTGTGATTAAGGCTCAATGTCTCCTTGTACTTGGTTGGACCAAGATTATTATGCAGTGTCTTATCTGCAAGCATGGCTGCAAAATCTTTTCCAAATGACAAGTATCAACAGTAGTAGAATTTTTCTTCATTTCTGCACTATCGTCACCCTGTGAATTCAACATCCAAGAAAAACAGTGAGCACAGATGCTTGGAACAAATTATTGGATCCATTCATGTTATTTAGAGCCATATATTAACCAAACTTCCTTTCACTACAGTTCGTCATTAAAATTCTTCCTATTGATATAGACTTCGTCTACAAAAAATGGAACTATTAGAGTTATGATGATTTGTAAGTAATAGAAATTGATTTATACAGGTGCATTATTACGTCAGCATGATATATCATACTATTAACATGTCCTCATGATGTCTCTACTAACAATTTAATTTCCGCTAAACAAAGTTCATGTAGAATGTAGATAGGGACAAATAATTAGCATATGGAAAATTTTGTTTGTGTTTGAAATTCACCAAGTAAACAGTACCTATCTATTCATCATCTAGTGAAGCATTCTACTTCTTAGTGCAATTGAGCATAAATGTTTTTGGCCTTGGCTTAATTCCTGAGAGCCTAAATTTAAAATCCTGAAAAAAAAATTATAACCCATAAATACCAATAAGCAGAATTCTTTCTACCCTCAATTCAAAAATGAAAAATTGAGTAGAAGCTCCACCTTGCTCAAGCACTGGTCTCCGTCATGATTATTCTCTTTAACACAAGTTCTGCTACATTGAGCAACAGTCTCCCCAGCAACCCCTTCACCTTGAACCCTAACATATTTTCTTCTTCTTCTTCACCGTCTCTCTGGGTTTCTTCTCCACTTAAACATGCTTTTAAATTTGATTGTAGTTGTGATTGTTATTACTACTATTAAAATTTAACACAATAAAACCGAACCTCACCTTTAATATATTTGTAATGCGTTTCTTGTTATATCTCCATATAAAACTTCGAACCAAACTTTTTATTATACAGCATTCTTAAAAGCTAATCAGAACTCAAATGATTATAAGATTTTGTATTATGTTAATTCATTTTATTACGTGTTCACTTAAAAAACAACTTTAAAAATATTATAAAAATAAATTAAAAATTCAATTCACATCAAATCACAAAAGAATACTTTATTTTGGCTCAAACTTGATATTGCTTTCAAATTTGATATTTGAACCACAAACTGACAAACACCCCTGTCAACTTGAATATTTGTACTTTTTTTTAACGTAATAAAAGCAGCCTCAGATAAAAGCCCGTTTACAGTAATTTTTATACGCGGAGATGTGGACATGCCCATCTCCAACGGCAACAATACTGGACGCCGGACGGAGTCACAATTGTTATGGTGCCATTATAGCTGGCTATTTAAAAACACTGGCCACTACAAGAAATGCTTATAATACTTTCGGGCATGAGCTTCCTGCACCATTTAAATTTCTCATACACCATTTGCTATTTTCAAAATACCGAGAATGACCTTTACTGAATGAAAATAATATATAAACGTTAACTAAAAAGCAACCGAGAGAGAGAGAGCTGTGAGCTGCGGCTTTGCGATCCATTGTTTGAGCTGGTGCATTGCTTGGAGTCGCCATTGGTGAGGTGTTTGGAGGTGTGCGAGCTGCTGTCGGAGGTTTGGTGTCGCCGGAGAGGAAGCGCGGAGGTTGTGGCTGAGGTGAGTCAAATTTCCTGTCATACGGATTCGAGATTCCGTGGAGTAATGGTGCGTGGACATACGGATTTTGTAATCCGTATGGTCTATACAGATTGACCAATCCGTATATATCATATGGATTAATCAGTCCGTGTGATGTATACGGAATGGTCAATCCGTATAGCTCATACGGATTACACAATCCGTATAGTCCATACGGATTACAAAATCCGTATATGTCACACGGATTGTGTAATCCGTATGGACTATGCGGATTGTGGAATCCGTATGGGCTATACGGATTGTGTAATCCGTATGGGCTATACGGATTGACCAATCCGTATAGAAAGAAAAACGTTTAAAAATGAATTAAAAATGGAATTTAATTTTAAAATTATGACTTAAAATATAAATAACGACATTTTAATTATAAAAAAGGTAATTCTTACAAAATAGATGGAGACAAACATCAGAAAAATGCTAACCAACAATTGGTAAAAAACTAAAGATAAACATGACATGATGTTGTAACAATAACATTTGACAAATGCGAAATAAGCAAAGTAATCATTGTTGATCGGCTATTTGGGCTTCTTGGGTGACTGGCTTGTTGAAAATAGCTAGGATTTCTATTGGACCAAAACGTTTCCAGTAGTTGGATTCGGCTAACACCTTTAATACATCTTCATCGCTTATCAACTCTTTTATGTCATATTGGATTGTGTTGTCTGAATAAGCGTAGTGGGATGGTTGTCGAAAAAATAATTTTCTGACCACCTGTGAGTTGTGAATTCCATAAGGGAGAAGTCCAACAGGTGCAACTTGCTTGATGACATCCTTGAGTGTTTGAATGTTGCATCCTGAAGGTATTTGAAACCTTTTTGGATTTGTTCCAGTGAAAGAATAACCCAAACCATAACCGCTCTGTCGTGCTCTGTTCCATTTGCCGTTGTAATATAGCATTGCATCATGTGTTCGACCAATTGTAGATTGAAGTAAGTTTAGTATACCGTTGGCTGTTCTGTTCATTGAACAACATATTTCTATAGGACCAACAGTTGACATTTTCTCACTAGACATTAACATTGTGCAAACATCATCATCATTTGTTAGTTGCAGAGAATGAAAAAAAATTTGCTGACCTGCATTGATAGATGGTAGTCGATAGTACATTTCATCAACAAATTGGTAAGGGGTTAGTTGAAGTGTGTTGTGAATCCTGGTCTTG
>PYAF01000142.1:1226018-1243114 GCA_007407185.1 Glycine tomentella | reverse complement strand
TGCATTTAACATATTATTTAAGGTTAAACATTCATGGATAACCAAATGTATGACGAGATTCAACTATGTGATTCAACATGTGAATACCTCTCCGGCCCAGACGCGTACGGCCACATGATCGCGAAACCCAGTAAGCACTGATGAATCTGAAGGCCCTCCAGCAAAAGCTTCGGACACTATGTCCATATCCTCGGTGACCGGATCACCCTCCTCAATGACAGGATCAACCGTCTCCACGTGTGGTTCCTACACGGCAGGATCATCATCAACAGCAACACCTGCCCTACGACGACGTGCAGATGCAGTGGGCCTACGCCGCTCAGGGGCATCATGCTGATGACCTCTCCCATGTGTAATATCGGAATCATCAGGACGCTGTCCAACAGGCCGACGCACTCCTCCTCTCGTCCTAGCCATGTGTAATCTACATCCGCATAGTGTATTTCAGACATAACAGTCCGTTCATATCATACAAGTGTCAACACTCTTTCAAAAAGTGTTTGACACTAAAATCAACATAACTTGGAAAGCTTCATCCTTAGCTTTCCAAATTTACTTCGTTTATTCAATCAAACTACTATTTAGAAAGCCTACTGACTCAGTGATCAAAGAATAGTTGTACTCCTAAGTGACATGGTAAAAACTCATTACAAGTATCATGACCCTTGGCTTTAATGAGGTTCCAACGCAAACCTCAACTAATGACGGTTCTAACAGGGTTTCACTACAATGAGCAAAAACATTATGATTTACAATGTCAACACAAATACATTCTAACAGGGTTTCAATACAATGAGCAAAAACCAACCAATAACCATAATCCACTCCAACAACCATAATCCATGAAATTATCTATTTTAACTAACAAGCACATATATATTGCCTATTTTAATCAATTATTTTTCTTTTTTTTCCTGGAAAATGCTTTATTTTTTGCAAATCTACACAGTACGGATTGAGTGATCCGTATCACCCATACGGATTGGTTAATCCGTATTAACAGTACGGATTAACCAATCCGTAAGGGGGATACGGATTAGGCAATCCGTATGAAAGACACGGATTAGGCAATCCGCAGTAATGGCACGGATTAGGCAATCCACAGTAAAGGCACGGATTTGTTGATCCGTGTAGGTGGCACGGATTACATGATCCGTATGCAGGATACGGATTACACAATCCGTTACCTGAATACGGATCAGCTAATCCGTGCCACAACCACGGATCAACAAATCCGTGCCTTTACTGCGGATTGCCGAGTCCGTACCCCCTTCCGGATGACCAGGCCACCGTTCCGCCATTGCCGACCACCACACCCCACCTCCGACAGCCATTAACCACCCAAAACCCAACACACACCCACACCACACGCACAAAAGCCTTCAAAACACCAATGCACCCATTAAAAATCAACGGACTTACCTCACGTCGAGCCCACCAAACGGAGAAGACGATGTAGCAACGGTCACCGGTCACCACGAGCTGTTCAACACAATGCAGCTGGTATCAACACCTTCAGCAATGCCGGTGCAGGGAGATTGAAGGGCGCAGAGAATGGTTTGTGTACGGAGGCGAAATGGTGCGGGGCAAGGGAACGGACGAAATTTTCAAAATTAGAAGAGGAAAGTGGCAAGGGCAATAAAGGAATTGCACTGTTTTATAATGGTGTATGAGAAATTGAAATGGTGCAGGAAGCTCAACACTACTTTCGTAACAATCCATGCAGCATTTTATGGTGGACCAATCCATTACATACCCAAGAGAATGCATCGTATCTTGTACATATGACCCATGAAATAAGTTCATTAATCTATACACAATTACACAAGTTAATCTCTACCATTGCTGTTTCAACTCGCAATAATACTCGAATAAACATTTAAGAATATTACCTTGATTTTATCCAATAGGATCTCACAATCATGTGTTGCCCTCGATACCCAATGACATTGAACTTATTGTTCCAAGGACTTTGCCACGTTCGTTTAATTGAGCTAAATAACGAAATAAATTAAATATCTCGTATATTAAATAAACACGATACGATATACTCTAATAAGGCCAATATACAATATACATTTGGCCTCTAAAGCACACACCAATCTATCTTGCAGGAGAGACTAAAAATTAAACAAAACAAATTATCCATTTATATGGCATAATTAGTTATAAAATATCCACAATTATCTTGTTTTATATGTTAGAACGGGCAATAAAATGCTTCTTATATCAGTCAGGTATACATAAGGAAACTGACGATCATGAAGATTAGACAATGAATGAGAAAAATGCATTTGGCAAGTGTCGATTCAGGTCAATATAATTTGACGCTACCTACTGGCTAGATAGTGATTGTTTTAGAGAAATCTTGTTTAATATGGAAGAGGAAGTCTTAAATGTTTTGACGCCAAAGGCCAGAACAGTGCCTTGTACAATTGGCATAGGGAAACAAATTATTTAAGGCCAATTTAAAAATTCAATCACCGCAACTACTATGGTACCTAGAAGCTAACATATGTATTCAGCCCAATTGTGTCGGCCAAATCTTGCTTTTTCTGAACCACACAACATATCTGTTTCAACTTTGAAAGTACTAAACTTTACAAACGTCAGTACAATAACCCACCTATCCAGAAAAATTCACCCAATTACCAAAATGATCTGAGTGGAGAGGGGCAGCAATTTAAAATTTTAAATGTCATTAAAATTAATATGATGACAAAGCAAAATTTTAAATATCCCGTTAAAATTTTATATGATGTAATAAAACTTCAGTACTTTATACATTTTCATATATAAAAAAGTTAAATTTGTTGGACAAGATAAGATTCAGAAGTAAAATTACTGAGGGAATACCCTAAATTTCAATCCCAATACAATGGGAACATTAATACAATGTACAGGACAATAACAGTTCAAAAAATCATGATAAATTATACAAATACGAAAATGGGAACCTGCAGTCAAGCAAAATACAAGGCGGGGAAGACTGTATATTCTTGTGTTGAGTCAGTTTTCTTCTGGTCTTTAATTTTTTCTTGTACACAATCCCTCATTTCTGTAACTATCTAATATTATGCTACAGTTGTTCATTGTACAGGCATCAAGAAGACCATGATTCCAAAGTTTAATCATGAATAACCTCCAACACCTGCATTAAAGGATATTTATTTTTCTAAAAACAGAATTCCAAAGTAAATAGATAAGATGAAGTATGAAGCAAAAGTTTATAACTGAAGTAATACAAGTGGGTGATCAGACATCGCATAAAGATTACACAAAGAAAGATAAGGCGTGTCTTGTACTCTGGTTATATAATTTAACTAAATCGCGACTTCCATGCTATCCAGGACAGTAATCACAGGTAATTCTTTGATCATTAAGCTTGATTCCTTTTAATAGGAAAACTCCATGAAATTAGATAAATATCAATGGAAGATAGGAGTACCAAAATAAAGCTGGAGATGAGATCAGCTCTTTTCCATGAAGCTTGGAAAATGCCTCACAGGCCCACGAAACATGACCATCTGCCAGCACCCTGCCACAGTAAAAACATGTGTAACCAACAAGAATCATGCACATGATACAGAACGTTGATTTTATTTATCATGCAAAACCTAACAACAAAAATAGTGTTACTAATGTGGGGAAAAGAAAACTAAAGAAAGATCAATGACTGCCAGTATTAGACACCTTTGCTTTCTCATAAAAGAATTCCAGAGATGCATGAGCTGTTTTTCATCTTTGGAAACATCCACAAAATCATCAAGCATCTGCAACATTACAGTTAAACATTAAATTATCGTGATTAATATAAGTTTGTTGCACTGTAAATATCCAATTGTAAACTGCACAAGATCTAGACAAGCAACTAGAGTAGGGTAGGACCAAACTAAATTTTAAGACGTTTGAAGGAAGAGCATAATGTCAGTAAAATTTTACTTGGCAATGAAGTGCTATACTAAATTTTATCATGTTTCCGTTCTTTACAAAATGTGCCCAGAAGTAACAAATCCAAATGCATTATTTTGACATAGTCAAAAGAGGAAAAAGTCGAAAACAAAAATGAATTTGAAAGGCTTTCAAGCTTACCCTTCTATCTTCAAGATCTGCAATGTCGTCATCAACTTCGTCTTCACTATCACGGTCTGATAACACTTGTTCTAGTGCCATAGGCTTCAATTAACACAAACGAAAAGTGAGATGGAGACTTAGAAACGAATCAAATATTGATATAGCATTAAAAGAACAAGTCCACTAACAGAAGTAAACTCAATTTTATTATGAAATAATGTTACATTTTATTAAGCTAGATGAAGGTTTCAAATACAACACAATCATGTATTCAGCTAAGAAACCTAAGATCCAATTAAAAAGAAAAGCATTGCATGAAACTTATGATAAGCAAAATACTGTATAAGTCATAGCTGATGCTAGTGTTACATAAAATACACCAGAAGATCATAATTGTCTATCAAACTAAACATTTCGTTCAGAGATATACCCAATTGAAAAGAAATTCAGATGGGAACCCCTATCGTGAAACACTGTATACAATACGTATTTGAATAAAAAGAAATTACAGAGAAAGAGTCAGGGCCCCCAAGCCAGAGAACTGCCTCTAGGCTCCAACAATTCACTAGATACAAGTCTGATACACTCACTCTTCTCTGCGTATAACTCCCTCACCCTCTCTCTGACCCAAAAAGCAAAAGAAACACTAGTCTCTTTTTCTTTCTCCCATCAGCCCCGCCACCTATCCACAATCTTCTTTTAGAAAGTCTTCTGACTAATCTCACCAGTATAGCACAGCCAGAAAACATTGCCTTCACCAGGGAAGAAAGTCGCACAGGAGAGAAATGTCTAGGAAGAGAAAACGCCCAAGGAGTGGGATTGTCTCTGCACTGTTATCAAGGCTACTCTGACTGCATCATGAAACCAAGACACAACATCCGCTCTGCTCCAGCACTATATAGGCCACTTCAACCGCTATAATCAATTGTTTGGTACGTCAATAGGATTTGATTATCTTATCCTACAATCTATTATATCCTGTCGGTCCAGTGTAATCCTAAGGAAAGAATTGGATTAGGAAACAACATGATCATGTTAATCCAGTGTAACTTTTTTCCTAAGAGGAGAACTGGATTGGGTGTATATGTCTCTATCTATATAATGCCACAATATACATTATAATGTACAGCATATTTGTAATTTTAGGAGAAAAAAATGATTTGTACTTTTCTACATTGATCAGATTACATGAGAGTTTACATAGGCGGAGATGGATAAGAGAGATCCTAACTACCTTGGTTACAGAATAAGATCAAATCAGATTTGAATAACTTGATCTTTATCAAAACAAACTAAATCTTCAAGAATAAAGAAAAATCAAATCATATAAAATTTGAATAATATGATCATGATCTTAACTACCTAAATCGTCGAAACTACCAGTGTTATAAAAACTGGCTCGTATCGGCCAATCAGACCAAAAACCGGTGGTACGACCGGTCTGAGTTGGTCTTCAAATTGGATGTGCACATGACTCGGTTTAACCTCATGAGACTCGGCGATTTTTTACAAAACTAGTGACCCATCAGGTTTTGGTGAACTAGAAGAGTGATTCGTTCGAAATTTGTGCATATGTGGTTGTCATCTGTTCACACGCGCTTCAAGGCAAGTCCTATTGATGGTTGTTGCTGGCTTCTCCTTTACATGTGGCTCAACACTACTGGAGTAGAAAATCATACGTGAATTTTCAAAAATTCAGCAAAAAGTGAAAAATATAGTCCAACCAAGGATAGAACCCAGGTCCCTCAAGACATTTAAAACTTTTCTTACCACTGCACCAGCATATCATGTTAGAATATGAATGACAAATTAGTTTTATACAATATTATTAATATAAATTTATATATATTTAATAATTTATGAATCCATGTGGTTCAACCAATGACCTATATTGCCTTGACCAGGTTGATCACCGATTCAGTTTTAATAACACGGCCTACTCCTCCTAAAAACTAAGTAGATGTATGTTAGCAAATACATCACCTGCTTGTTTTTTAGAAGTAGTAAGTTAACAAACTATAACTACAAATTTCTAAAAAAAATACCCAAGGTGTAACTTGCTAACTTACTCCTAAAAACAAGTGGGTGTAAGTTAGCAAATCCTAGTATATTATATATATATATTAGGTTATTTTGTGTGAGTGTGTGTCTAAAATATAAAATTTGTATTCAACATATAAAAACTTTGACATATAAAATTAAAACATATTAATTAATTAAAATATTAAAAACTAAAAAAGTATTACTCAAACAAATTTTAGAATTTTCATAAGAATAATATTAAAGATAATAAAGTATATAAACTATACCAATTGTTAAAGACATGTTATAATAATATTACGATTTATTACAAACTATTCAAAGTTAACTTTAATCTTTTAGTTATTTTTTCGCCTAAATTGCAATTTTGGTCCCCTTTAATTCCTAATCTGCCATTTTGTCTCCATATTTTCTTTTTCTGTAATTTTAGAAAATCTGCAATTTTGCATAAAATCACCGTTTAACTTAACGTTGCCTAAAGTACTGGGTGCAAATTAAAATTTACTCAAAATTAATTAAAACGTAAAAAAAAGGAATAAATGCATGCCAAATTGAGGATTGGACCAAAATTGCGGATAAGAAATTAAAGAGAGACCACAATTTCAATTTAGCCTAATTTTTAAATACTATTTACAATTTTAAAAAATGAAATAATGCATAAAATTCAAGAAATTAATGGTGAGAGTAACATGACTATTTGTCAGAATATTTAAAAAGTAATATTGTATTAAAAGTTAAGAAATATATTAGAAATTAAATTTTCAAAAAAAATTATACAATTATGATAAAATGGTAATAGCACAAACGTGTGCACCCGACACACGTGCATAAAGAATAATAAACTATTTAAAGCATAACATATAATATAATAAACTAAATAATAATAGTAATAAAAAACTTGAAAATACCTCCCACCATAGCATTTTTGGGTTCACCACTCTTCGCCGACATCCAAAGTTTAAAACACTAATTTTAAGTTCCAAAACGGGACTACTGAACTGACGTTTTTCCCTAGCAATCATGTGATTGCTTAAATTGATCCTACTCTAAGTGATGATCAGATTCTTTATGTAATTTGAACCAATGTCAAGTCAACCCCTAAATGCTAATGTGAGCATTAGAGCTACAATTCCAATGGAGTCTCTTCAACAGCAAAGTACGTCTTTGTCATCGATATTCATATGACGGGGAGTTTGGTTATTGTTGGAATCCGTCTCACCTCAGCATGCAAACCTGCAATAGACTCGGTGATATCTCCGACACTAGTCACCCTTAGGTGGGTTGTATGCTTCTTTTGTGTCAAATCATGAGATTTCACCATGGAATCCTGATTACACGGCAATGGTTCCTGGTTTTTTAGACTAGTCTAATCCACGACTTAAAACATCTAAACATTAGGGCGTCATTCTCGTTTGCATAAACTTCATTCCCTCTCAAAGAAAGAAGCACCAATGATACATTATGAAAGGAACTCCTATCATAAAACACTGTATTCAACATGTATTTTAATGAAAAAGCAATCACAGAGAAAGAGACAGTGCTCCCAAGACAAAGAAGTAACTCTAGGCTCCAATCATTCACAGGATAGTGAGGATGTTTGATACCCTCTCTCCTCACTCTAATCTACATATAACTACCTCGCAATCTCTTTCTAAAACTAACTCATAACAGGGTTTTTAAGCTACCAATGACAATTTTAAAAGGGGGGAAACTAATCAAACTATCCGAAGGTAAAAAGATATATGAAGAGAAGTTGAGGAAGATAAGGTCCATTACCAACTTACAAATTAGCCAAGGGAAAGGGCAGAGGAGGCAGAGAAAATATAAACAAGGAAAAAGAAAAAAAAAAAAAAAAACTTAACCAAATTGTTAAAATATTTTAAAAAATTCATTATTGTTTTTTTGGATATTTAAGTATCTTGGACGATCTTTTAAGAGTGCTTTCCATATTTCATGACTTATTTCTTGTTTATAGAATAAATAGGGGCCAATATATTTAGTATATACATCAAACCAATATCAATTTCAGATTATTCAGTAGCCTATTTTCACCTTCTCCTCCCCTACCTAAAATCTCTATAATTTCAACAGAAGATCTATCAGTGTCTCTAGAATATGAAAAAATGAACTCCCATAATTAGGAGATACGAAAGGCAACATCCTATTATTAAAATTGACCCCATATACTCTTGTTAATTTAAGATCAAATTTCCAAAAGCTAGCATTAAGTACAATGAGGTTTAGCGGTCTAGTACCAAATTTATGCATGATAGATAGTTCTTTAACATAAAAATCAAAGGTTTCTACATTTAAAAAAAACACATAAGCCTGAGATTCACTTGTAGCAAACTAGTAATTAACTTATACATAAAATATTCCATACATCAAGCAGATTATGAAGCACGTATGCAAATAAAAAAATTCAGAGATCTAAGATAACTAATCACCTGGACTCTGTGTGAGTGAAAGAAAAGTCTCTTCTGCAGAAGCATTCGGCTGGAAAACAATTTTGAATTAAAAAACTGAATCAAAATGCTCAAACCAGGACATTCTTGAGAAAGATTATAATATCAAAAAAAAAAAAGTCACGGGTATTACGATTCCTCTCAAATTAATCAAATTTCATGGTGATACAAAATATAAAAGATATTCTTAAAAATAATAAAATCTGATCACAGATGCCACATTGGCAATGATAACAGTAATGATGCATTTGCATAAGCTATGAAATTTGAATCACAGGTGACATAAATACAATACAGATATTCTACAACTCAAACATCCATACAGAGGTATTCGACTTTGTATTATTTTATATCATTCACTTAAATTGTGCTTAGAATTTTAATAAATACAACTTGATGTTTCACAAAATTACCACACTCCTAGCAGAAACTATATTTATTATACCCCACATGACATAGAAACTACTTATTTATAAAACAGAAACTAAAAGAACAATAGAAATAAATATAAATACAAATAATAAAGACAATAGTGCAAGGAACACACTTTGTTCTATTGGTTATAATTTATTGAAAACCACAAAATCATGAAACAGATTCATTAAATTTGATGTAGCACCCACACAATTGTGACTTTCAATAAATTTCAAACAATAAGAAAAAGTGTGTTCAAGAAAGAGTGTTTGAGAGTGTGTTCCAAACATTTCTCTAATACAGAACTCAAAAATAGTTTAGTCTTCATTTACAACTGAAGCTTCTGTTTTCAAAAATCAAGGATAAGAAGCAAAAAGGTTTTATGAACATACTTTCTTGAGTCTGATCGATCCATGCTTAGCTTCTTTGTTTTAGCAGGCAGAGCAGGATCACTTTTACATATTGATTTACTACATTCAGGGTCCACAGAAGATTGGGGCATGGCAATTGAAACACCTGGAATGTTGAAACTGGATTCAACATGCTCCAGGTCGTCCATGGTGCCAGGATGATGATCAGGACAAAATTTTCCTTCATCATTTCTTCCACTAGGCAAAATTTTCTCACTACGAGATGTTCTAGACTTGTTCTCCCCTTTGCAGGATAGTATATCTACAAATAATTTTAGACCTTCAGTCCATCCCACAGAATATATAAACCAAAGAATTATATAGACATTATTCATGATTAACAAACTGGAAAAACTAAGTATTTGCCCCTCCCCCTATTTACTGCAGTAAAAATAATCCATCAATTTGCAAACTTTTATTTTGAAAGGGAGAATTGAGGATTTTTCCAGGGCATGAAGCACTTTGAGCATCTAAATAAAAGATTATATTAAGGCATCATCCATTCCAAGGGCGGTTTTGTGTAGGTGTTTGATAAATGAAAACGTATCAAACGAGCAAAAAACAAACATAAGGATCGCGAGTTATCCTAAAACAGAAAAAAGGGTGAAATACATTTTACCTACTTAAAGTTTTTGTCCTAATTAATTTTAATATATCAAGAAATTAAAGTTTGTCCCCATCATGTATCAGAATTACATATTACCCTTTGAACCAATGAAGATTGAAGAAAACTATAGCTCTTAATGATTAAGTTAAAAATAATAAAGAGGTCATTTGGCTCTGCCACATTTATTTTCTCTGCCTAAAATCCACCGACAATGACCGCATAGTCTTTCTCTGTTTTACAGTTTAGGACCAAAATTTATTGCATCTCTCACTTTTCTTTTCATTTTTACGATTTATTCACAGAAGAAGAAAAAGTCACTTCCACTAGCATGTTTTAAAGACAAATAAATCTTCAATGCATTTTAGGGGATTTTGGGTACTTTAGGCAAAAAAAATGTATCTAAATATTGCTTCAAATATTAGTCACAGCAGGCATCAACATACAATTCCTACCATCATCATCTTTTTCTAGAAATCCATTATGTATGCCTTCTGGTGAGTCCAACTCCAGGAATTTTACATTGGTGCGTTTTTCATTTTGAACAGAGTCCTTTCTTCTACGCTTTCGAGGTCTTGAACTGTACAGATTTTTGTTAATGAATAATTTAAAGTTGGTAATCTTGCTCAAAATTATATGAATTAGTTAGTGACTGCTTTAAATAAATATGCACAACCAACCAAAAGAAGAAGGTTTGCGATTGTGGAATTACTCCATCAGCAACATTCTGCATGGAGATAGATACGTGTTAAGAAAATAAATAATATAAACAAATCCATGCATTTCAAATGAAGAACGGAATTCAAATAATAAATTCTTCAAGAAAAGGAATTTTCATCTCCCAATCTTATTAAAAAGACAGGCACACACAAGAATAAATGTTCTGTTGAATATTGCCAGGCACATCAGATTAATGCTATTCTGCTAGGTCATCTGGGGAACTGGCACCTTTTGCTGTGGGGTAAAAAATTTATTAGACAAAAATGATCTGCATCAGATCCAAGCATAAGATGTAGATCCTATATTAAAGTCAGATTTATTAGTTACTGCACTATGGCAGTAGAAAAACATAGCGCACACTGCACATAGATGTTACTCAAAAGTCTCAAATACGTGACCCATTTTACATCCACCATCAATACTACAGATGATAACCAAGATAAAACCAAGATAACCTCAACAGCTGCAACCAAGCTAAGCAATCCAGCAGCACTTTTCCTGGTTATCACCGCAGAGACCATGTTCAATTAGACAAACATTTTATGAATCCATCAGAAAGTGGAGACCTCAGTCAAGTCTATTCTATTTGAGAAAAACAACCGGGTATCATTGTGATAGATCTCAACAAGGTTTTTTTAGTTAATAGTACCAAATGAGATGCTTTTGATTATTAGAACAACAGAATCTTTTGTAAACAAATTACAATTTCTAAGCAAAATAAAAAAATTTACTATAAATCAAAATTGAACAAGGTTCTGACCTCTGATCTCAATATATCAATTTTTACGGAGACATTCACTGCTTGGTAATCTTCAGTAACCTACAAACAGAACATGGACAAATTAAAAGCAATTCAGAAGAATCAAAATGTTAAAACTTACTTTTAGTTACAACTGCTAACCCAGAACTCAAAGTTGAATAGATCATGTGATGAACAAAGATGAAATCGCAAACCCTGCACAAATAAACTGAGATTGATAAAATTGGCAAAGTGTGGAAATGATATTAGCTATGATTATGTAAAAATTTTCAACAGTAATTTCATGTGATTTTATAGTTTTATAGTAAAATTTTGAACATAATAAAATAGCCAAAACAAAGTGTGGAAAACAAGGCATCATTAATTTATCCTGTTAGATTCTAGCTCAAATTAGGAAAATATTCTCTAACAAAGAAAGAGCATATTGAGAATTGCAAAAATATTAAAGTTACCATGTATATCCAATCAATATTTAAATATCATATTTTTTACCACCTCAAAACAATATTACATCTACCATTCAAAGACGACTATAAGAGAATCATTACATTAAATAAATTCAATTTTTCATGACAAATGGTTTTCAGAGTTTTCACTTAACTTCTAAAAAATAGAAAAGTGACAACAATCCTCCTGATTATTAAATTATGAATGGAACAATCACAATAAAAGTACAACTCACAGTACATACCTTAAAGCTTCCACACTGCATCAAGCAAAACGGACAAGAAAAGTCTTCGGTCACTGCAATTGAAAAGAGATCGAAAACGTATCAGTGTTGTCAAAATCCATTTTTAAATAATAATAGATGTTCAAAGAAAAGAGAATAACGAAAAACAGAGCACAAAGAACAAAGAAAACTGAAAAATGTCAGCTCAAGATAGTAGCATTGTTAAAATCTTATTAGTCCAAATTGTAGGTGGATGCAATACTGCACTAAAAAACTTTCAGCCCTAAACAAATGATAAAATGTTGACAACTAGTTTCATTTCTCTTCAAAAAACATAGTATAGGACAGCAATAGCAAGATGCAATGTTGAACCTAGTTATTGATAATATGCTGTACCTTCAGTTTTCCGAAGAATGTTGTAGTGGTCCCTATAATTGAAAATCACAATTCCTGCTCTCAACCTATAAAACAGAAAGCACCCCACAAAATTTCCATTACCACCCAATGCAGCAAAACTAAGAGATAAAGATTGATTGACATGAACTCCTCAGTGCATTAAGTGTTATTCAGGAAAATTATTACAGCTAACCAGTTGTTAAATATAAATTTTAAAAAAGATACAAGTTTATAATGCTAAAATGAAACTAGAAATCAATCCACCAGCCAGAAACAATGAACAACACATCCTGTGTCTTTAATTTTGATTCATTTACTTTTGAAGTTGGCTTACCATTAGCTCATAATAAAAGAAAAAATCTTATACAGTTACAATGTTAAATTGTGTCCGCAATTGAGTAATAGTCATTTGCTAGTGAAATCAAAGGCAACAAAAGGAGGGCCAGCAGGAGTCAGCACCCCTTGCTGGTTAAGGTGCTGACCCTTCAGTGAAGTGTACTCCTTTCATGCCTTACAGTTACACATGCCCATTTAGTTCAAGCATTGCACGCCTTTAGTGGTTATTAATGATTGTAAAATTTCCAAAACAAAACATCAAGCTTGCTATCTGTGGTAACAAATGGGACAAAATAGTCAGAATGTTGGGAAAAAAAAATGCTTGTGCGCCTTTGGGACTTGGGAAACCTGTGAGAGCTTATCTCACTCCCTTTTATTCGATCTGTGTGCCAATCCTTCTTTTTCAAATTAAAAATAAAAAGAAGGGGGTTGATTTAGGATCCTTCCCTTCCACTAAACTAGGTAATTTATATAGAAATATAATGCAAAATAGTCAAATGTTTTATTTTCTCTCTTTCCTGATCTTCAAGCCTTCTTCAGTGAGGCATATGTTTCTCAGCGCCTATCACCTCAAGACTTAAGCACCTGTCTAATTGGGGGAGTAATGAAAACAGTATCTAAAGATGATGAATCTTTATCTGATACACAAATGGACTGGTTTTTGAACTAAAGAATTATTTTTTTACTTCTTTTCCTTTGTTGCCTTTGGTTCTTTTGCATGAGGACTCCAGATCCTAAAAATTAAAATTTCTTTTATTAAATTATTATCAATTAATTATCCTTTTTAACAGCACAAGTACTTAAAGTAGCTTCAGTGATCATATTAGCAGTGTGGAAATAGTATAAACAGCAGTGTAGTTTAACAAATGGAGTCACGAAACTAAATATTAATTAAATAATACCCATATACTGCAATTAGAAGGAATATTTACCTCCTTTTACGCCTTGCTCTTATTTTATAACGCAAACATCTCCTAAGAAAAGAAGGCTGCAAGAGAAATCAATTATAAAGTAGAATCAATCAAGCTTTGAATACTTTTCGGAAAACAAATGCTGGAATCTAAGCTACAATTTCGAGAACAACTTTCAAATGTGGACGTGTGTCCAACAACAAATATAAGACCATTTTATGTGTTAAAAAGTATCAGAAAAATCGTACATCCGTATCCCCCTTGGATATTCAATAGGATTCTTAGCAAGCTTGCCTCACAACAATTGTTAAAAGAAGAAAAGAAAAAAGAAAAAAAAAAACAAAAAACAAAAAACAAACACACACACGCACACGCACACGCACACGCACACGCACACGCACACGCACACGCAGATGATAGTAAAAGGTAATCATAAAAAAAATGATAGTAAAAGGTTTTGGCCTCAATTGGATTATTCTAACTATGAAAAGTAGGAGAGTAAATTGAAGATTTGAAAAATGACAACACAGCACAAACTCAATTCAGCAAGAAAAAAATGCATTTATTATATTACATTTTGAAGAGCGCGGCGGTAGAGAATATTGTACAGTTCAACAGGCTTGCAATAAATCAAAAGGCTCTCATCAGCTGCAATTTCTTCTTCACCGGCATGGTGTACCGGAGAATTTTGCCGGCACATGCTGTCGGTCCTTAATAAACTTCAACCTGCACAACACCAGATTCACTTTATACATACACTGATACACAGACACGGTTGCAATCTCAAACGTTTAGGTCAAACGAATTATGAAGCAGTACATCAAAGTTTATCACAATTAACAAAGGTTATTGCATCTAAAAATTGAAAGTGAAATGAAGAGAGAGAAGATTACGAGACTGAGAGGTGGAGACAAAACGCCGAGGAGAAATTCGGCGGCGGCAGCGGCGGAGGCGACGGCGAGATCGGGCGGAGGAGAAGGGAGGAGGTTATCACGGTCAACTCGGTCCACCGCGCAAGGTAGGAATAGACCTAGGCTTCTTCGCAAAACAAAAATGGCCCATGGAAATTCGTAGCCCAACTTTTCTTATACGCTACCAATAATCATTAATGAAACGGTCCAATAGAGCCCAAAACGACAAATTGTATTTATGTCTTTTTTCTGAAAAAAAAAATGAAAACGCCGTTGCCGGGGATCGAACCCGGGTCACCCGCGTGACAGGCGGGAATACTTACCACTATACTACAACGACTTACTTGTTAATGTCTACTTATGTAGAAAATATAAACAATTTTATTTTAAAGTTCTAACTAATATTTTGCGCCCTGCTATGATGATGTAGTCATTGCAAATTTTGCACAGAAATACAGGACTGATGATGTCATTTCTGATTATTATCAAGCTTTTATTATTTCAGTGAATGATTTCTTTGTTTCATATAGTATTTGTTGATGAAAATGTTTCCCATGGTCATTGATTGCTATGAGCTATTGACACAAAGTCACAAACAATTTGGTGTGTGTTTAGATTGTTGTTGACATCGGAGAAAACAGACATTCACACTTTTCTAAACACAAAAGTAGTAGAAACTATTTATTTTTTTTTTTGTTAATTAAGGATGTATTTGTTTACACGTTTGAAGATCCAAACGGTCGTTCACCTATCACTGAATGCCACATTCACATGTTTGGCAAATTTATTTTTTGTTCAGTTGAATATAATTATCATGTGAAAGTCCGTTGAAACAAAAGCAACAATTCGATACTTTTCCATTGAACAATACGATTCGAAATAAGGATACCTATTTTTTAACAAGTTTCATTTTGGCAAAAGTATTTTTACAATCAAGTATACAAACATAAAACGAGTTACATTCAACTTACTTTTATTTAAAGTTACTTTTATCCAAATTTTATAAACTGTAATTCAAACACACATTAAATGTTCATTCACGTTGGCTTCATCTTTTTTATAAACGCACTTCTAAGGTGATTTTTAGATCATTTATTCTTATGTCTAATTTGTTGTAGTTAATTGTTATCCTCGTTATTATATATGTGGATTATTATTGATAATAATTCTTACCATCATTCTAATGCTTAAAAATTATTCCCGTTTAAAACAGTGTTTGGAAAATTCTTCAATTACTCTTTTTTGTAGTTGGGAATTTGGATGTTGGTTATCGCTTTTTGGAATTATGTATGTGATGGGCAACACCTTGCATTGTCCATAGTCTTTTATTAACTTTATTTTAGTTTCCTTAATTAATTGATGATCTTTATTATGATGAAATGATGTTGGATTCCTTTTTAAATTCCCTGACTTAACTATTCATTGTTCCTGACCCTATCTCAGAATAATCCGAGATGACACAAGTATTTAGCCAATTGAAAATTAGAGATTGATATATCCTCGTACCGAGAGATCAAGGCATATTCATCATATGGGTATTTACATAACTATAAATATGTTTAATAAATAATTAAATATAACCGCATATTATAACTATAGAGACATTGACCAATCTGTCATTTTTGAAAAAAAAAATTACCTAAACGCCACGCCAGACAAATTATTTTCCAAACTGCCACGCGGCATAATTCGCTGGTCTTGGTAGCGAATTATGCGCGCTGATGTGGCGCAAGCAGAATGGCCACGTAATTCGCTACCCCCCCTAGCGAATTACGTGGTCAACCGTCAGTCTGCTCCACTGACGCAGCAGGCCACGTGGCGCTTCCCCCGTAATTCGCTAGGGGGCATAGCGAATTATGCCACGTAATTCGCTGGGCCCTCTAGCGAATTACGTGTCATAATTTGCCAGCCCTCCTAGCGAATTACTGCTGGCACCCCCCTTTTTAAACCAACCCCTACCATGTTTCTGCTGAGGCATTTTTGAAAAAATTTGAACGGTCATATGTGTTTCAAAGCTTTTGTAAAATGAGTGGTAGTAGAAATGGTTTGATTACCATTGTATACTACAATGGGAGAAAATATATTGGACCAAATGGTCCAATTTTTGAAGGAGAAAGCAAAATGTTCCGTATGCCTCCCGGGTGCAGCTATGATGATTTGATGAAAATCATATATAAGAAGCTGATATTACAACGGGGTCAGTCTGTGTCTCAATTGAGTGCTCGGTGTGCGTCTGGCAACCCGGTGCAATGGGTTGGTGTGGATGTTGTGGATGATGACGATCTGTCGTTAGTTACAGATGCATGCGTATCCGACGGAGGAGATCCGAGATTTATAGAATTGTATGCTGAAGTGAATTGTGGTGGACAGTCAAGCAGTCATAAT
>PYAF01000142.1:1163230-1225918 GCA_007407185.1 Glycine tomentella | reverse complement strand
GAGGGAAGAATGGAGGGGAAAGGTGAAAGTAAAAAATGAGGGGGAGGGGGGGACCAGCGTTTAAAAATAGGGTTGACGTGGCGTAATTCGCTAGGGGGGTTAGCGAATTACGGCCACGTCATAAAGACTGGCAGTAACGGACACGTAATTCGCTAGGGGGGCCAGCGAATTACGTGGCATAATTCGCTATGCCCCCTAGTGAATTACGGGGGAAGCGCCACGTGGCCTGCTGCGTCAGTGGAGCAGACTGACGGTTGACCACGTAATTCGCTAGGGGGGTAGCGAATTACGTGGCCATTCTGCTTGCGCCACATCAGCGCGCATAATTCGCTACCAAGGCCAGCGAATTATGCCGCGTGGCAGTTTGGAAAATAATTTGTCTGGCGTGGCGTTTAGGTAATTTTTTTTTTCAAAAATGGTAGTTTGGTCAATGTCTCTATAACTATAACTATAATTAATTTCAATTTAATGTTTATATACTGATGATTTAAAATAATTTTACATTATCATCTCATCACAAATCATCATTTAAATTATTTTAAAATAAATTTATTATACATAATGAGTTATGATTAGATAATTATATAAAAAAATTTACACTATTAATGTATAATCCTTTTTCTCAACTAATTTTTAAAAATATGATTATAATTTGATATAACTAGTTATTATTTTTAAAATATAGATATATGATTAATTATAAATAAACTAGTTAGATTACCAATTATGTAATAAGTTATATTTAAAATCAATTACATAACTAATTATGAATGAATAAAAAAAATTATTCATTACTATAACATTAATTATATTTTTATACCTTCTTTTATATAACTATACTCGTAACTATAATTAAAATCAATTAGTTAGAAATGAATAAAAAAAATATTTAAATTACTCATAACTATACTTTTATAACTACTGACATGGGAACGTCTCGCGTAATCTAGCTATCGCCACATGAATCTATGACTCATGACTACAGTAATTAACTAACTTTCCCACCAAAACTTAGGTATTTAAGTAGATCCCATAGTCTATAAGCTATCTAACACAATTTCTCCCTCAACCTCCTTTTGGCTCTAACTCGATCGTCAAAGACCTTGCAAATACACCTCAGACATAATCTTACATTGTCGCACACAACCGTCAATGTTTTGAGACTTTGCTTTTGGATCATATTTGCGATTTCTCCACCAAACATTCTCGTATACTCTTTATTATATGTTGATCAAGTTTAGTCTTTGATTTCAGAAAACTGAGTAGCTCATTACTTTTACCTTCGATCTTTTTATTTGTTTATATGTAAGGAAAATATATTATGTCTATGAGCAATAATAGTTATGATTATAATCTTCATACAATGTCTAATTGAAAAATATTATATTTATAAACTCTCTGCTACCGAAAATCAACTCCTTCCTTTGAATATATATATATATATATATATATATATATATATATATATTAGAATTTAAATAGATTGTTTCTAAATGATTTATTATTTCTTCATGTGCTTGCTCGGAATCTAAAGATCGGTCGATTTTACTGGTGTCATTCATTATTTGTCTCTAGCTTATGTTTTAGGAAAATATCTTTCATTTTGTGGTGAAAGATGTAGTATTTTGATTATTAAGATATAGTGCAATAATGGGGGAAAAAAGAAAAAAGTTTAAATATAAAGACGAAATGGAAGAAATTATTAAATAAAATAAATTAAAATGTAACAAAAGGATGAACAAATTATTTGATTGTTTGAATATTCTATGATCGAATGGAAGAAAAAAATTGGATAATAAATGAACCGCAATGGATTATAATTTTCGTACATTATCCTTACTTTAAAATATTAATATTTTATTTTATACCAATAATAAAGTAAATAGTCCTCCTTGACCCACTACTCTCCATGAGTATGAGTGACAATGCATAGTGTCCGCATACATAGATGTATACCTAGAATGAGTTGTAACATATAAGTACAATAGTGATCTTATTTGGCTGCAACTTAGACCTGGTCCAATAGTGTGCTCTATTTTTCCAATTATCCAATATTTTATATTGGTATGAAACAGACACTTTTAACTGGTGGAAACAAAGGATGCAACAGCAAAAAAAAAAAAAAAAAGATGTAACATGCATGTGCAAATAAAGAGACGACATCTTTTTTATTTTTAGTGTGGAGTGGAATGGCGTGGATGTAGCTTAGTGTATTTTTGCACTGTTATAATGGGACCCAGATATGGATGCCAAATGGACTAGAGAATCACAACGTTAAAAGGTGTAGATGGCGGTGAGTGTGACCAATGCAGAGAAAAGATTAGTCATGTGAAAAAGAGAGGTGTTGATCCTACAAACAAACGAATAAATGAGTAATCATAATAGGATAGTATTAGTAATAGATTATATTTGTAAAAGAAAAAACTAACTCAAAAATAAAGTATGTTAGTTATAAATTATTTTCTTATATTTTTTTCGATCTCTACCGATAACAAAAGATTATATATGTTTCATTAGTTTCTATTTTCTTTAATTCTCTTTTATGTATTTAGACAATTTAAGTCCAATAGAAATGTCTGCCTTTTCTCATAAATTGTGTAAAATTTTCATAGTGTATATGTAAATTTGAATTTTAATTTAAGCAAAATCGTCCGTCACCTGGTCTGCTTGTATTCTAATATTAGTCAATTTTAATTTTTTTTAATAAGGCTTTACACTAACATACACACTTCAATTGATTATAATAAATAATGAATTTCTAAGATTTGCTTAGTGGTAATGTTTTTTTATTAGCAAACAAACAAATAAATTATATTAATGAAGAATAAAGGGTAATAAGGGGACCAACATGTTATATCATTCTATACCCCTGTAAACTTGTCTGTACAGTAACCATCAAAAAATAAATCTGCATCATAAACCAGATCATGAAAAACTCGATCAGCAAAACCAGGTAAAAGAATTTAAATAGCATGTATAATGTCTTAAATTTGAATTTCAGAGTGACCATTATATACCAAAAAATATAATAAATAAATCGACCATGCATTACACAGGTTACTAAACCAATTAAAGACATAAGCTACTTTCACTAACTACTGATTTCTATAATTTTTAGCTCAAGTTTTGAAGTTTGAACGAGGAATGAAGTACATGATGAGATCGCGCATGCACACCATTTTTCTTTTTAACATTGACAGTAACCCTTTTACTGATGTACAAGATCTGGTTCTTTAAATAATAGTAAGTATCAGTGTAATAAATTTCAAGCAATTAAAAGAAGATTACGGCAGAGATCGAAAAAAACAAAAATATCATACATAATCTCGAAAATTATAGAAATATTTGGCTCTATTCTTTTAATTAGTTCCAAACTTTTGCATCAGCTGCTCCACGTTAAGTGATGTGGATCCGTCCCAACGAAAAGCATTTTTAAATAACATGCTTATAAGATGTTAAATTGGTGGGATGAATATAATATAAAGTTCCTGTATATCATGAGACGGTGATGCGACTTGTCCCCCGCGTTTTCAAGAGCTATCCCTTCCACTCAATCACTCCCACACAAGAACACCATAAGTTGACTTTTGATTTTTTAATCAGAGGTTATTCTCCAATATCCAATTCACATTTGTCGTTGTCACTAACCCAAATAATAAACTATAATTGAAGACATCAATTACCATAAACTGTTATTAGTATTAAATAATTTAACTCACTATATGAACACTTTTCCTTGATCCGTACTCAAGCGACTCTGGATACACGGTGTTTGACAATTAACCATAATATTCTCTTCCGCGGCAGACAACAATATCGTATTTCCACAATTTTTGTTCACCAAACGACAAAAATTGGTGTAAGAGCTATATTAAATTCTGAAGCCTGATTAATTTATTACTTTTTTTAATACTCAAGCAAGATCACATGCATGTAAACAACTTGCATGTGTTTATCGATATATAATTATCAATGAATATCATTACATAAACTTCTAAGTATGTGTTTTATAAACTAACCATTCTTTTCCCTTTCATTGACAGGATCTATAAAGTACACTTTTTACGGTAGACACGCTAGGCGCGTATACACCATTATCATATATGGTTGAGAGATGATTAGATCCTTAAGCATCAGGTTAAATGTTTTATTTCTAAGCTTCTCTATATATATAAAGCATTTATTGGAAAAAGTTAACTCTTTAAAAACATTTAAGTATATTTGAAATTTTATTATATGTTTTTTAAATTATACAACTAGAAAACTAACAAAAATTAACATCCATTTTCTATTAATGGTGCTAAATAATGTAAATAATTAATAACTCTTTCATTCACTGTTTTGTATTTTTTGGCAATAGTAGTATTTTTATTCTTCCTTTCCCTTTATAAGAACATACTAGGATAGTATACTTTTGCTATGCACAGAGAGGAGAGTCAACAAAGAATGGAAGAAAATAAAAGAAAAATAATGATAATACCCATGTATAAAATGTCGACATTTGTAAATGTAAAATTGGCGATTGGATAGATTTTATACAAGTATAGATAAGGTTCATTATAAGTTAAATTGTGTGTGTCAAAACATATATGACAAATAAAAATTAAAAGATTTGGAATGAGGGATTTTCTTCTTTTTTTTATCAGCAAATATAACACACTTATACTGGAGGATTTTTTTTCTTAAAAAATCAGCAAAAGATATATATTAAATAGAGGATAGAAATGGGTGCCCAAAACCACATACAAGATCATATATAAGTTCCTGTACTGTTCTAACAATCCATGGTTACTCAATATTGGGGGATTTTCTTTCTTTCTTTTTGTGATGGAACGAGGGATAAAAATAAAATAGTTATAGTATGGTGTAAGATGCATTTGCTTTTACTCTTTTGACTTTATGTGTTGCACAGAAGCTACTGTATCGTATATAATAGCCTAATATTTTTTGTTTGATTTCTTTAATAACACATGCAATGTCACCTCAAATTCTCAAAAGACCAAAAGAAAAAAAATTGAATTAACAGATTAATACATTGTGAGAAAAATAAATTAAACTCATGCCATGTGATGAGACAGAAATTTAGGGTAGTGAGCCGGGGAAGGACCAATAAAAACAGAATCCTGAAATAATAAATATGAAGACAACGACTAAAGTTATAAAAATTATTAGTTCGACAAATTGTGTCAAATAGCACTCACATTTCAATAAAATAAATACTTTTTATATTGATTCCATGTTAAATTATTAAGTATTTGACAATAGTTTTATAGATATTTCTAATAAATTGTTAAGTGTTTGACAGTATTATATTTGACTATTTGCACATTTTTTCTCATCAAACTATATAAAAATTATGATAAGAGTTATGTTAAATTCTAAAGCAAGATTATTTGTCTTTTTTTTACTTGAGCAAGATCACATGCATGTACAACTTGCATGTGTTTGTGAATAATTATCAATATAGATCATTATATAAACTTTTAATTAGGAACGGATAACGGATTCAAAGGAGACGAACAGGACTCGAGTCTCATTTTTTGAAACTTTTTATTTATTTATATATATTAAATAAAATTAATTTTGTGTGCTATTATTATAATAATGATTAGTATTAATTAGTATTAAATTGTGTAAAATTAATTGTGTTTGTTGTTATTATAATAAAAATTAAAATTATCAACATCTAATATAAAATTTAGTTTTAATTTTATGTGTAAAAATAATTATTTTTAAATTATTATTTACTAAAATTTAGACATTAAATAATTATAAAAGAAGAAGAGAAAAATTTCTCCGTAAGATTTCTGGATCTACTTCTAATCCGTCGTGTTTTATAAACAAAACAAAAGTAATTATTTTCTCCCCATCGACAGGCTCGATACTTTTTCTTTCTTTCGTAAAACATTAAAACTATATAAAAGGACATTATTAATTACCATAGACACGCTGGGCGCGTATCTATTTTTTTTTTTAGGACAAAAGGCCTCATGTATGGGAAGTGGGAACCCTGAATAAAATATATGTTTTAACTTTTCAAGATCTCGAGTGAAAGGAAAAAGGATAATTGAGAAAAATGAAAAAGTTAGATATCAAACATTATTGAAGGTTTGATTTTCAAATTCATGTATAGAGAAAAAATTATTGAAATAAATAAAGTCCTTAAATAAATTACAGCATCTTAACAAATTAATTAATCTCTTTTTTTTTTTTTACCTAAAATACTCTTCATTCATCACATAAATATAGTACTTCTAGCTATCATGTAATTTAGTGTTGGTTTTTAAAGATTTGGAATGAGTAATAAAATTGATATGGTATGATGTAAAATGTATTTGTTTTTTTTCTTCTTTTGGCTTTATATATGTTGTACAGAAGCTATGAACTATCGAATCTTAAAACCAAAATCTATTTTCCATCTAGCCTATGATATTTTTTATTTGATTTCTTCAATAACATTAAGCAGAATAACAGATCATAGAATGTCACCTCGAAAAGCAAAAACATACAAAATTAAGAGTTTAATACATTGTGAGAAGAATAAATTAAACGCATGCCATGTGATGTGACAGAAATTTAGGGGTAGCAAACCAGGAAAAGCCAATAAAAGCAGAACCATGAAATGATAAATATTAAGGAAGCAACTAAAGGGAGTGATAAAGCTTTATATATATTCTGAATGAAAATAGAACTACAAATATAAATCATTAAATTATATATAAATAGTTTAATTTTTAAAAAAATTGTACGTAGTTTATAAAATAATAATGACTACTAATTTAGTTTAATTTTTAACCATACATATATAATTATATAATTCAGATTTATACATGTTATCTAAAAGAATATGATTTTTTTTTCACAGCTAATATTTTATTTCTTCTTTTTTATGTATAAACTATGAAGTGAAAATAAGAGCATATCTTTTCAATTAATACATATATAAAAATACATTAATATTTTATTATGTATGCAAACCTCATGTACTTTTTAATTAAAAATAATTATGTTCAAGTCAAGTATAAAATTAAGCTGAAATAATTTAATGTCAGTTGATCAATCACGCACTCAATAATAATAGAAGAAAGTAATCTTTAATTTTTAGTTAAGAATTTATCGGTGAGAAAAAAAATTGAATACCGTGAACTAATTTTTCTTTTTAATTGTTCATAGTATTTGGATATATTTTTTTAAAATAAGAAATAATGCACAAACATCTCATTAGTTTTTCTTTTTGGGTAATATAATATCTCATTAGTTCGACAAATTGTGTCAAATGAAACTCCCATTCGAATAAAATAAAATAGTTATTATATTGATTCTATGTTGAATTATTAAGTGTTTGACAATAATTTTATCGATAATTTAAATAAGTTATAAAGAAAAACGATTACTATCGCTTTTTGCAGTATGATTTTAGTGGGCGTGAGTGGTTCTTCCACTTCCTATAAAGGAATTAATGTGGTGGGGTATAAATATAATTGAACGCACACCATAGCTACCACGTGAAAAATTGTTATTGAAAGAAAAGCCTGTTGCTGCTTTATAATATCATATTTTACTGTCCTAAGGTTTTGTTTTAGTGTCTGTCATGATTATCTTCGTTGTTGCTTATCTTTTGCATGCATGCCTTTTGATCTGTTAAAATGATGTAGCAGTGTTATATGCTTTGATTTGCAAGGATATTTTGTAGTTTTGTTTAATTACGTGAATAAATCATGTGCTCTAATTGCTTTAGGTACATCAATGCTTTCGTTCTAGAGCAGTATAATAATTATATCGTAAGTTGATGAAACACTTAAACTTTTTTTTCTAATAAGTAAAGTATTAAAAATAAAATTATTTAAGTATATTAATATTTTAAAATTTTAATTTTTATTCAATTTTTTAAAATTGAAATAAAAATATATAAGTATAATTAAGAAAATTGAAGAAATTATTAATATTTAATAGATAAAATATCATTAATTTTGTAAGTTATACTCCTTATTTAATAAACCTTACTCGTATTTTAATCATTTTTAGCTAATGATAAAAATGTGTTATGAAACATGTTTAAGTAGTAGTAACTCTACTATAAGGAATTTGTGTTTTAACGTCAGTTTTTGACGGATGCTAAAACACAAAAGTAAATACTAAATAGACATTAATGCTGACTTTATTGTCACTTTCGGAAGTAGGTAAACCTTGTATGGGTTAACGATTTAGGTGTGGTAGAAGAAAATCTATTAGAGAATAAAGGATCAAACTTTGTAGTATGCAATCCTAATTTTGTTGTTTAGTAAACTCATATTCTTATAAATTGTTTGCAAAGGAAAAACAATAGGTGGAGAGTTATTTTAGTCACTCTTAACTTTATTGTGGCAATAGGAAAACACTTTTCAAAATAACTTGCTTTTTTTTTTTTCTCTGTCAGCCAAATAAAAAGTATATTTTTAAGATATGCACAACAAGGGGTACCTAACCCATATACATGGGCAAAAACCTTGACACCATAGTCACAAAACCCCTTATACTCCAGATAACTCTCATTCCTCATCGAATGTTTTATCCATGAAATATTGTTTGTACTTTTGGTTGTAATTTGGAAAAACAATTTAAACATTAGAATCAATTTTTGTGCTATTTTATTTTCCACATCACTGATAAAAAGGCTACAAACACGAGCTCACGTAACAGAATAACACTGACAAACTTTTAAATCATCAAACGATATATGTCCTTTCTCCAACAAAAAAAAAAAAGTAAATGATTGAAATTAAAATAACATTTAATATACAAATTTAACTTGCCTTATATCTAACATTATTCTCAGAAATATTTCTTATATTGATTGATATTAATAATAGTTTGTACGAGATCCCTTAAAAAAAAATAGTTTGTACAAGATATATAGTTATATTTTAAAGTGTGGTTTAACTCTTCCCACTCCTGATTCCACTCACGCTCACTCACTTTGTCACACAACGTAATTGCTTGATTGCTTCTCTATTTATTTTTTTTATTCGCAATCCGTTGTCTCTCTACTCTTGTAAATATAGGTAATGTTATTTACTTTATCTTTTGAATATGAACGTATTGCTGAATAGAGCGACTCTGCATAGATTAGTTACATTAGTTATACATGCATTTCAACCCATTTTAGTAGAGGACCGTCTTATTTGTTTGCATCCATTAGTTTGTAAGGGATTCAACTTAGACTTTGATGGAGATCAAATGCCTGTTCATGTGTCTTTATCTTTTTAAAAGTTCAAGCAAAAACTTGTTTCCTTATGTTTTCTCATACGAACCAAGATCTATTTTTTATAGAAAATATACTGTTCATATATTATTATATTCTGGATTATTCGTAAACTACCTGATGGTTGAGCTCCATGCATGTTACATATATGATGTATATAGTGTATGAGCAATTAATATGTTTGCATTGGAACGGATATTATTAAAAAAAGAAAGTTTAACTAAAGAGAAATTTTTTAAAAAAATAAAAAGAATAAAGCAAGGTGTCCAACGTAACATAATACCATGAATTCAACCTCGCATCCGGCGGCATTATCCAAAAGTTAAGCATAAGCATACACTTAAATGCTAGCTTTAGTATGCAATGCAATAATTTATGATCGTAATATTAGACTCTATTGTGGGAATTGAATAGGTAAAGATAGGCCACCAACGCAAAATTAAGACAAACAGAAAGATGCCCTATGGGGAGGTTTTCTTTATTTTTTTTGAGTTTTGGCCTTTGACGCAAGTATTTGACTTGACTAGACTTGTTCAATTTTTTTGTGTATTCAATGTTCAAACTCCTTTGGTGCAACATTAAAGGATCAATTTTTTTTGGCCTAAAATGGAATATCCAAGTGTCTAACACATATATGTTGCATGCTTGAGTCTTGAATATATGTTAAACGTCAAAGGGATATATCGAAGTTTCAAACCAGATTGAGGCAAAAACTTGATCGCATCAATGAGATGTTCTCATTAGTCCTAAGAAAGCAACGTTGTTTGACAATTGACATCAAAAGATTTTTCAATATTTTAGGTATATATTATTATTTAATCAAATCAATGAAATTGACTATATGTTGGACGCACATAATAACATTAATATTTTGTAATTAATTGTTTGCCTATAAAAAAAATTTAATTAGTGTTTTTTCAGCTATTATTAAAATTTTATAATTCAATAATTCATATTTTTTTATTTTTTTTCTAATGTTATAGATTGTAATTTTTTTGTTATATGATTTTACCAAAAGGAACATAAGATTGACTTACACAAATATTATATTTAAATATTTTTTTTATTATAAAAAATTGCATCACGAGAAGGATAAAGAGAGAAAAGAGAAGTAGTATATAATAAGATAATTAATGTAATAAGAAGAAGAGATAAAAAAGAAAGAAAAAAAAGAAGTAGTGTAGGAAAACATAAGCCATGTTAGTGATGTTACAGTCTTGACCTTGGGAAGTTGACAACATTTACATTTATTAATAATAGTTACATTATATTTTGACGAGTTACGAGTCAAAGAGGTATAAATCCAATCCAATGCTGTGATGACATTATGTTATAATATATTGATTCTCAGGGACAAATCTGTCATTTCACACAAAAGCGAGTAACAGCGTTACGCCGTGGCCGCAGACTTTTATGGAATGCGATTAAACTACAGCGTTGTCAGCTTCCCTTGCCAAAATATCGGATGCAATATTCACACTCAAACTAACCTCCCAGACGCGGTCCATATTAGTACCTTTAATTAAGGTTTTTTTTTTTTTTTTTCCCGGTGTACTTTAACAAAAGGTTTGTCTTTTTCTTCCTTACAAGTAATAATTATTAGTAAGAAAAGAAAAACTGTAGTATGTAGGAAGAAAAACAAATTAAAATTAAAGTAATTCTAAATATTTGTAAGAGCAATTTGATATTTGATATATTTAAAAAATACAATATTTTTTAAAAAAATTATACTGTTAATATAGGAAATGATTTTTTTTCACCAAAATATAACAAATATTTTTCATAATTATTATTCTGAGAATTTATCTTAAACCTTTTATTTAAGAATTTAATACCTATATATTACAAAAATTTTAAATTATTCAGCAAAAAAATCAAAAAATTTAAATTGTCAATCAATAAAAAATTATAGTAAGTATGATTTTTAAGTTGATTAATATAAAAATAAATAAATTTAATACATTTACTAGTAATTTGTAAGTTTTCTAATTAAAGATATCCCTCAAAATACATATTTAGAATTCATAATTCAATATTTGACCACATATTTAAAGAAACCAAATATTTATCAATTGTGTTGTAATTTATTAAAAAAAATTGTTATTAATGTATACACTTTTTTTCTTTATTAAATATTTTTACAATTTATTCCTTAACAAATCTTAAAGGAATTTATTAATTAGAGAATATAAATGCTTAAAAAAATTGTTCCTTGGACGATATACTAGATGATAGCTTAACCGAATTGGCATCTCTCCGTAATTATAAGGAAAAAACAAAGGCAAATTGGCAACCAGCAAGTACCAACATTTAGACCCACCTCTTTAAATACACCTCATATATGACTTGATCCATTCAATTAAACTCCTTGACGCTGTCTTCACCTGCTATCTGCACAATCGTTCATTCATTCATCTCTACAATACCCACAATCCTCTCCTTCAACAATTCACGATGATGCAGATCAGCTCCACCGTACCAGCCCACAACCTTCACAAGTTCCAGGCAATAAGGTGCCCCAGCTTCAGCTTCAGATGCCAACAACCTTCCTCTTCCTCCCTCAAACAAACTTCAACTTTTCAGACGAAGCCCTTCATCTCCACCGAGTCAACTCGCCTGCACCTCGCCAACCTCGACAAGCTCCTCGAGACCCAGAAGCCCGTGGTCCCACCAACCCAAATCCAACACCAACCAACCATCAACGATCCAAAGGAAAAGAAAGGAAGAAGCTTTTTGGAGGGTCTTAACTTGGGGAGGCTATGGCCGGAGATGAAAGCCACCGATGAAATGTCCCCGCGCCACCTCAAACGCCTCCAGCGCCTCCTCTCCATGACGGCGGAGTATTCGCCTAGGAACATCCTCGGAGGCCGCTGGAGAGAATACCACGGCAGCAACAACTGGAAAGGGATGTTAGACCCTCTCGACGATAATCTCCGGCGAGAGGTCGTTCGCTATGGCGAATTCGTCCAAGCCGCGTATCAAGCCTTCCATTCTGACCCCGCCATGTCAACGGAGGAGCCGCCACATCCCCAACACGTGGCACTTCCAGATAGATCCTACCGAATGACCAAAAGCCTCTACGCCACATCATCAATTGGTTTACCCAAATGGGTTGATGACGTGGCACCAGATCTAGGATGGATGACCCAGCGATCAAGCTGGGTCGGATACGTCGCCGTTTGCGAAGATAGAAGAGAAATTGCACGAATGGGAAGAAGAGACATTATAATCTCTCTTCGTGGAACTTCCACGTGCATGGAATGGGCCGAGAATCTCAGGGCCCATATGGTTGACATGCCCGATGATGATACCTCAAAAGCCCAAGGAAAGCCCAAAGTGGAGTGTGGGTTCATGAGTTTGTACAAAACAAAAGGAGCACATGTGCCGAGTCTGGCAGAATCCGTTGTAGAAGAAGTGAGGAGACTCATTGATCTTTACGAAGGTGAAGAGCTGAGCATTACCGTAATAGGACACAGCCTTGGTGCGACGCTAGCCTTATTGGTGGCTGATGAGATAAGCACGTGCTGCCCCAAAGTTCCACCCGTGTCTGTTTTCTCCTTCGGTGGGCCTCGTGTTGGTAACAAGGCCTTTGGGGATCGCTTAACCGCTAAAAACGTTAAAGTGCTAAGAATAGTGAACTCGCAAGACGTGATTACCAGGGTTCCAGGGATCTTTGTGAGTGAAGAGCTAGAACAAAAAATACGGAACGTTGGTGGTGGTGTGTTGGAGGAGAACACGCCGTTGGCGTACTCGCACGTGGGGACGGAGCTGCGTGTGCACACCAAGATGTCGCCGTACCTTAAGCCTGATGCTGACATGGCGTGTTGTCATGACTTGGAGGCTTACTTGCACTTGGTGGATGGATTCTTGGCGTCAAATTGTCCCTTTAGATCAAATGCTAAAAGAAGCTTGGCCAGGTTAATGCAAGATCAAAGTGCTAATGTAAAGAAATTGTATACTAGCAAGGCTAAATCCTTGACTGTCAATCTTAGTAGGCAGGGATCCATATCTATGTCTAATTGTTTGCCAAGTCCATCTTAATGAAAACTCAACTGTTACATATGCACCATTTGTCATGCTTCCCTTTTACTTGTGTTATTATTTGTTTTCTTGGCCAATTTTTCAGGCTAGAAAAAGACCTATATCATGCTACAGAGTAAGAAAATAATTCTTAGACATCAAAAATATTAATTTAAATATATAGTAAGAGAGACAAAAGAGAAAAGATATCAATATTATAATTAATAAAATGTGGTAAAATTATAAAAATTAGGGATAAAATACGAGTACATAGATAGATGTTTGAAAATTTTGTGTCCAAATATCATAATTCCACAAGAGAATGATTTAAGTTTTATCTTCCCATACAACTTACGTTGATAGAAAATTGGATTGTACCATTCGATTATGACTATCCTAATAATTGTATATAACATTTTTTTAATAACACACAAAAAAAATTAGACTCTACAAAATTATGATAATATCGTAAAAAAATAAAAATAATTATTTATTGTTTTACATTCGCTTAAAAAATTATTAAATATTTCTCACTATAAAAACTAATCAAACAAACTTTAAATGAATACAAAAATCTAAAACACACTAGTAATTGTCAAGTTAAAAAACTGACCTAACATAGTGACCACATTGAGACACCAATACATTACATTATAATAATACCAATCCATTATTTATGCGCCACTATCATTATTGATGTATATGTGATTGAGTATTTTAAAAGGTGAGGGTCTATATTGCTTAATTTCGTATGTTTAAAAAAAAATTAAGTTATTTTTTGAGGTTATAAATAAGCTAGAAAGAAATATGCATTTGCAGGTAAGATATCGTGTCGAGTAATTTTAGAGTGCTGAATATCCTCCAATTTACCCTTTACATGTTTAATAATTGTTCTTGTGGACTTCTCTTTGCACTATTAAGTTCAAAAGTTAATTTTAAATTCAAATGTATACTTATCTGATTTTTTTTCCTGCTACCACTTTTTGATTTGTTCCAAAATGGTTTTGAACATGAGATGGGAGAGAGACTCCTATTGTTTTCCAAACATTCAAATATTGTTATTCAATAGAGTTTAATAGCTCAGTGTTTAAATAATTATCAGTAAAATATAATTTATGGTATTCTATTTCAGAAGAGAACAAAAGATTTTTTTTTATTTGAGAAAATTTCATTGACATGCCTAAAAATTTAGCACACTTAATTTTGTCCAAGCAATATTGCGATCCCGAAGTCAAAGACACGAATAGTTACTTCCTTCGATCCCTTCACTATCATATTTTATTGCATTCAAAGTTTATTTGCAAATTAGAGAAAGATAAAGCCATGCATGATTACTTCCTTCTCTTCTTCACCATTTCATCAGTGTAATGACTAATGTTAAATGGCTTATTTGCATTGTTTTCTTATAAGTTTAGATTGATTGTTATTGTATTTTCTATATAAAAAAATCGTTCTTTTAAATTAATTATAAAAATGAGAATCTATAGATTTTAATAGAAAGTAAAGGTTAGGAAGCAGATTAAATTTACACAAAATTTAGAAATAAAAATAATTAAATAAAAAATAACAAAAATATAAAGCTCCTCATCTAAACTAAAATAACCCAAATACAGTTAAATAATATGAAAATCTACAAGATAGGCTTCTCTCGGTTCAACATACAGCATTAGTATTTTACGTAATCTTTGAGTAGTTGTAATTAATATTATAGAACAACAGCAGATCTCCGTTGTAGTCTAGTTGGTTAGGATATTCGGCTCTCACCCGAAAGACCCGGGTTCAAGTCCCGGCAACGGAATAATCTGTAGCTTTTTTTTTTCCTTTCATTATGTACAGTTCACTTCCTAAAGTGAATGAGGTAATGCAAATAGTCAAATATTCATTTTTTTTTTCTCTGTACTGGGCACAGTGAAGAGGCACTGACGAACATTTTGTGTGGTTCAGTGGGTGGTCATTATAAATATTGGGGGGTTCATTGTTGGCGTGTTGTTATGCTGAGGGAGTGAGGACAACCATAATCTTCGTTCGTGGATTGAGAAGACGAAGGAACAAGAAGCTAGTGAGGGGCATTCACCCCACATGCACGGATCTTTTTTATTTTTGTTTTTGTTTCTCAGCTCAGCTGCTTTATGTGATGGTACAGTTGCTACTCTTCATACATTTACGTGTACGTGATTTATTGAGAGGCCATAGAAAAAATAATAATGGTCAAAAAAATTAGGCACATAAAGGAGTGGCATCATATATATCATATCTATCCTTCACGATGAAGTGGGTGAATGAATGAGTGGCTTGGCTTCTAGTTCTTATTCGCATCTGAAAATCGTGCAGTTGTGCTCTCAGACTCAGAGTATCTATCCATAATCTTTCTCACTAATTCAAACCTACCCACCACATCTACATAAAGTAGTATATTCCACTCTCGCCAAAACTCTTCCAGCGACCACCTCGTGGGTCAAGATCTTCAATTATAATGTTATGTCGTGTTTGAAAGAGAGATGTTTTTATTTTTTATTTTTATGGAAGGATGACAAAAATAATTCCGATCATACAATGATACACTATAAGTTGTTAAAACTTAAAAACTAAATATTTATCAGTTAAAATTTTGTTATAGGGGCTTAATTACAATTTTTTATTATAAAAATATAATATTACAAATTACTAAATAAATATAATTATGTATATTAACATTTGTTTACTTTAACCCCTTTTTTATACATTTTTTTTGGATCATTCCCTACACTTTATTTTACCTTTTTCATTCTAACACGAGAAAAACTATTATCTTGCATGGGTTATGAATTATGATAACGATCGGTTTATTCCCGTCTAACTTACATGCTTATTTTTCACGTGTTTGTTAATAAAGGTATTAACAACTTGGATTAAAGTATATTAATAATTTAAAAAGGTTTAAAATAGTTTTTTTTTTTTTAGTTTTGTCTTATATAATTTGTATGGAGTAACAAATAAATACTAAAATTCATTAACAATATAATTACGTAGTAATATATCATTTATATAAAAGACTTTTTTATATATAATCCTCCTCTTAATTATTGGTTGGTTATTTTAGTTGCCGGGAATTGAAGAAGAATGTTATCAAAATCGATTTTGACTAACCCATCCGATCAAGAACTATTAATTCAATCGGTCTGAATTAGCTATTGAATTATAACAACTATAAATTGATTTTGTGACCCGACTGAATTTTCAAAGTGAGTATGCTGTGAAAAGTTTTAAATTTTCTATGGTATAATATGAATTTTATAACTTTATACAATATGAAATTTCCTGGTTATGATCTTTTTGTTTCTTAAAAAAAAAGTTATGATCTTTTGGAACTTTATATCATACAACAAATGACTCATTGATTTGATTAGTAAAACATTGATTCAGTACGTTAGTTGAGTTTATACGTCTCTAAACATTTTAAAAAGAAGAAATTAGATTTAGACCCACTAAAAAAATACCTTTTCTCCCAGGCTGAAAGGAACTGGGAAGGGGGGCGTGTATTTTTTTAAATTTTTAAATGTTTAATTTTGATAAGAAATTATATATATTGGAAAAAAAAAAGGGTAAAGATACTGCATATTAAATGCTAAAATAAAATTTTTAACCTTCTATTTTTTTAAATTTATGCTTTTAGTCTCCTTATTTTTTTAATTAAGATATTTTGTTTTTCACTTTTAAAAAATCAACAATTTTAATCTCTGGGATTAATTTTAAATGTTAATCTATATATAATATAAACGTTAATTTATAACTGTTTATTTATTATACACATGACAAATATTTTTGAAAAAAATTATTTAATTATTAATTAACTTAATTTATTAAATTTTTTAAAAAAATTAAAGTATACACTCAATAAGTCTAAAATTAATTAAGTGGAATAAAATAATAAATTTTTTAAAATAAAATGAAATGTCTCAACTAAAAAAATAAAAAATAAAAATTGTGATTTTTTTAAAATTGAAACAGAAGAAAAAAATTATATTTTAACCTGTATAAAAAGATGAAGATGGATGCAATACAAAGATGTCCGGAAAGGCAAGCATTGCACGAAACTTCTCTAATGCCTATTATATATTTTCTTTGAGAAAAGAGAAGAAAATGGTTGATAGATCCGATTAAAACAAACTAACATACACTCTCTTGCACAACGTTAGTCTTTTTTTTTTTTTGTTCTACTATCTTTTTAGCTTTTGCATAAGTTCCAATACACGCTCATCTCCTCTTACATCTTGCTTGGGAAAAAATATTGTCGAGAAAACTTTATGTTTTACCATTACCACTTACTCATACGTTCTCTATGGTGTCTCCTAAATTTCTTAAACATACATACTAATGTTGTAGTACCTTATCATTGACCACTCTTAATATAGTTTTGAAAAACATCCTTTCTTTTTTACAATTTCCATTACTATAAATATTGTTATTCATTTTTGTTGCTACTTCAATAGTGCGAAACTCAAAATCTTGACCTATCATTGATTATTAGCTACAGTAAACAATGTTAGTATATAGACAAAACATGACATCACAAGCAAAAATGTAAGTACCATAAGCAAAAGCTAGATAAACATTTAATTTTTACATTTTTTGTGTTCCTCTAAGCTTCGAGCTTAGAAGGAACCTTTTTTTTGTTTGTATGTTATGTTAACATTCCTTCCAAAAAAACAAAAAGTTGTAAGTCATAAAAGATAAGAGAAGAGGAATTCATCACTGGAATGGTGAAGAAGTAGTGGTGCGTGTTAATAGATAGAAATACACTACACTTTCGTGATTTTTAAACGGTTTTAAAAAAATTAAAAACTTATATTAAAGAATTATTGTAACCAAAAAATTCATTCATCAATATATTTTGCATTAAAAAAAACAAATGTTACTAAATTAGTTATTTTTATAGTATATTTATTATAATAAATTATGTCTTCATCGAAAGTCGAAGCGAGTACGCAAGTGTTTATCTCTCCATAGGAAGGAGAGGAGAAAGAGAAAGACGAACAAGTTGGAGTTGGACTGATTCGAAAGAAAACATTCCTTAACACACACTCTGTCTCTCTCTTTCTTTCTCTTTGGGTCCTAATCCTAAAGCAACACAAGAAAATATTATTATGCAGAGGTCGTGGAATGGTAGTGTTTGGCGTAAGACATCGACATTGTTATCCTTGACATCCGACAACATGGACACCGACCCACACCTACTACCCACATACGATCCCCTCTCCCACGTTGCCCAGAGAGACCTCTCTCGTCTCAGATCAGCTCAAAACGCTGTCCATCTTATCCCTCTCCTCGTTCTCCTCTGCTTCTTCTCTGCTCCTCCCAACAATCACTCTTCATAAATCAAGGTGAACAAATAAAACAAAACAAAATCTCGCTAATTTCTCTTTCTTTTTTTTCTTTTTTCTTTTTTTTAGTTTTATCGCCTCTAAATATCTTATTTTACCGATTCAGATTTGAATTTTATGAATGACCGATTTCAGACTTTGGTCAACGTTTGATTCATGAAACACGGAGATCAGCGTATATGTTTGTATTATGTTGACTTTTCCACAACAGTCTCGGGAAGGAAGCTACAGTGAAGAAAACCAGACCTGATACGACAAAATTTTATTTTATTTTTGTCATTTATCGTGCACTTGCACTGCAATATAGAAAATTTATCGGATTGTGTAGTACTATAGATTGCTGCATGTTTATTCATTCAAAACCCCTCTTCAATTTTTACTCTATTACACAACTTTGTTGATTTATCAGAAGGAAAGCTCATGTTTTAAGTGGAGAAATTCTGGCTATTAAACAAATTTATGCAAATTGCTTTTACAACAAAGGAGATAGAAAAAGAAGTGCGAGATAACATGATTACTATGATAGAGATATAAAAGTTAATGTTGGAAAGTGTTCTAATAAATGTTGTATGATTTTAAGTGTATTTGGAATAACTCTTAATGCATCTGTTGTTAGTGTTAGTGCTTTATGGTATCAGAGGTATTCTTTTTCACCAAGCAAAATCTCACGTGATTCAACTAATAAATCTCCAATAATTGGTAAATGTATACTAGATCTTCTTCTGGCAAGCCAATCATTACGTAACAGAAAAATGGAGAAGTTCACATAAAGTGTTGAATGTACTTATTAAAGATCGGTTAAATACAATGTTTACAACCTATAAGTAATGAACATAAACATATCTCTTTACACCCATTAAATGCAGTATATATATTGAACAGAAATGAAACTCTCTATTCCTTGACAACTCCATCTTTCACTTGTCATTGTTAGCCTTCCTTTGTCTTGTTTATAGACCCTCACAAGTAAAATTTGTATACTCCAGCAATGGCCCGAGACTAACTAGCTTAGGTATGCGATATTGTTCCTAACAGAACACACCACTGGGTTCTCCCACTGCAAAGCCGAACCCACAAGGTTCGCACGTATGGTTAGTGGAAATACATGGGGCCATCTTTCAGTGCCATATGACCTGAAAGCTTCTTCCACAGATGGGTCTTCAGACTTGATGGCTCTGGCAAGCTTTTTAGCAAGAACCACTGAATCCTCAAGTGCACAACAAGCTCCTTGCCCTAGATTTGGGGTCATAATGCCAAGCATCTCCAACCACCACAACTCTTCCTGCAGAAGCAGAAGGACTTATGGCTGGCCAAAGCCAGCTATCTACCAATGGAGTCTTAATGACAGTGGCATCCAGCGTAGAATCAACTATGTTCAATAGATCTGAAGGCCAATGCTTCACCAGTTCCTTAGCTTGCTTCTTCAACTCCAATGAATCAGTTATTTTTGGACCTGCCATCAAACATACTCAACTATTTTTCACAAGAAGATGGCATATCATGCAAGTTGCAATTATGAACTCAGTGATTTAACCATGCATTTTGTTGTTTATATTAAGAACCTGGAGATGTAAGCAGATGAACCAGTAAACTTTGGTCGGAGAAACAGGAGCACGCAACCTCTTCCGTAGATGTAATTCACTCTTGGTCCAAAAGGTTGTGCATCTGGATAAGATGCAAGTCCGCGGAAGGCACAATGTCCAACATACTTGGGCTCAGGAAACCCCATTCATTTAGCTATTGGTGATCGAATACCATCGCACCCTATCACAATCTGTTTATAGATTTTTAAAACAATTTTCCTTTCAGAGCCAGAGCTTCATAAATTGGCCATTATGTTTCATTTATGATTAACTAAATATGTGATGAATGACTCCTAATTAAATCAGAATGACTAACCTTTGCAAGCAGCTTAGACCCATCCACAAGTTCCAACAAGGTATCCCCGTTTGGAGTGGCTTCAATCATTTGCAATTGTGAAGAATATTGAATGCTATCCCGAGGTAGCTAACTAGCCAAGGTTTCCAAAAGCACTCTCCTCTCAACTGCACGTACCTCTTGGCTGCATTTCATCAGTTATTATTATTCATCCTCGACAAAGCTTATATAGCCTTTAATATACGAATAACCAATGCTTATTGACAATTACACTTGTAGAAATACTTTAGTACTTAAGCCCTTATAAGTGAAAATAAAAGTAAAAACAGATTTAGCTTTTTTCAGAAGTTAAAATCAGTTTTTGGATAAACTAATTGAGAAGGTTTCTATAAATTAGTTTATATTTAAGTTGATTTTAGTTTATGCGAGAAGCTTAGTTCATTTCTTTAGGTTGCCCATGGTATCCTTGGCCAAACAAGCCTAAATTGATGCACTTCCATACACACTGATACACAGGGATCAAACTCCTAACAACGTGCTTAAAGAACATAATTACCTATCAATCATACACCATGTTGGTGAAGCTTAATTCATTATTTTATCAACACACCATGGTAAATACCTTTGATCCTCTTGTTTGAAATTGAAGGCGCGTAGTTCCCTCCCATCCACGGACTTCACCACCATCCTATACAGCTGATATTGTGAACCAGATCAAGCTCAGCTGGTAAACAACACATTAATAAAGAATGAAGCTTTTCCAAAAGGGGCATGGGGGTTAGAATCATGTTCATGTATATACCCTTGAATTTCTAAGAATTGAGTTCTGAGATCATTAGCTATACCAATTGCATCAAGTACCCTCCATCCGTTTTTGAAAGGGTGAGTGAAGTTCCACCGGTTCGAAGTGACTCTGCCTGCTCCAGCACCAGGGACCGAACTCCAAGCCTGATGCATAAATAAATGTAACTAAGAGCACAATATATAATTAACAGTGAAGAAAAAAAAAAGATTGGGGAGTTGCAACCTATGAAGGGACAGAGCAAGGCCTGTGATCCCAGCACCCACGACCACAACATGTTCCTCTCGGATATCATCAGTTTGAGATTGAGCCTTATGGCTTTGTAACTTGTGCGGGTGAACAATGTTTTGGTGTGACGAGGCAGTGAGGTGTGAGATTTCAGAAAGACAAAAGACGAGGTTGTTGTTGTTGTAGCCATGATATGTTCAGTTCAGTTGTGATGGTGGCTGCGGCCACGCCATATGCATTACGGTCGTGGAAAGACAGGGGTGCCTAGTGTCCATCTTTGGAACATACAAACTAGTGGTGAATCTTTCTAAAATTAAAGATAAGTGTATGTTGTATGTTAATGAGATGATCATCTCATTCAATCAACAATTATTTTAGTTTAATTACCACTAGTGCTTTCAGTACTATAACTCTCAAGTAGTTTTAACAAATATACTTTTTTTTTTTTTTCTTTACACTTACTGTTTACTGAAATACTCTGTCCTGAATTGCCATTCACCGGTTGTGTCGTGGCAGGAAGTTTATATTGGGTACTGAAGTTGATATTCATACAATGGCCTTAAAATGACTTTACGTCTTCTTTTTTTTTCTTTTACTGGTTCATTTTGTGTCTATCTATCCTTATTCTATGTATTTTGTAGCCTGAAACAAACTCCATTTTGGAGTGAGATCTAACAGAGGCGTGAGGAGAAAAGTGAAGAGGAGGGGAGGTAAGGGTTGAGAAAAATTAAGTAAATTTATTAACAAAAAAAATAGGAAAAGGAGGTATATTTAGTAATTATGTCAGGTATGTTTAACAATTGTCTTATGCTATAGTTGATGTTTTCCAGGTCCAATGGGTCATTTTTTGAGTTCAGATCCATATAGTTCTCAAACTACACAGGATGCGTTGGGTTTCGGTAGAAGGAGTCAAGAGATAAAAAAGTGTCTTTTGCAATTTACAGTAACAATTTATTATGTTACAGTCTTCTTTTTTATATATATTATTTTATTACCATTTTTTCATAAAAATCTGTTTTTTTTTATCCATATTCATTATTATTTAAACCTTATTTTTGCATATTTCATCTTTATTATTTTTTGAAACCTAGTTTGGCAATCCCAATCCCTCATCTACATTTTTGAGAAAAATGGAAATTTAGGTAAATTTATTTTAAAAAAAAGAAGGAAAGAGGAGAGTACTTAGTAAAGTAAGAATTGTAAATAGAAAAACCTTTAAAAATTTTTTTACAAAAAATGGATTTAAAAATTTTATTTTTCTTAAATAAAAAATATAAGATTAGTTGGATAGTAAAGGGATAAGAGAAAACTTGTCATATTTTCTTGAAAGCAAACTATCTCTCTTGCTATTAATTATTTTTAAAATTTGATCCTGTACGCCTTTTAAAATACAAAAAAAAGTATAAAAAATCATAAATCATAACATTTTCCCCCCTTTTAGCTCCTTTTATGTGTGTAATCATGTAATTTTATCTGTCTGGTAGGTGTGAAGTAGTTGGTTTGTGTGGTCTGTTTTAAATTAAATAGCAATAATTATAAGTGTTAGAATTTTAAAAGTTAATCATGGTCCCCTCTATTGTGAAATTCGGTTTGATCATTGAGTTGGTCGATGTAGTAGGTCAATAGTTCAATTAGTGGACCACTAATTGGTTCGATTTGACCCGATATATATTAAAATTTAAAATTATATATGTATCTATTATTATATATAAGTATATAACTAATATTATTTGAGTAAGAAAAGTTCATTAATACTCCAAAATCAAAAATTCAAAATCAAATTTTTTATAAACAAAAATAAAAATATTTTTTTTTTTGTAAAATCGGTCAGGTTAGACCAGTCCTACTAGAATCCGGTAACCTATTTGCCTGAATTTGATTGATTCGTCTCAAATCAATTGCGTAACCGATCTAATAATAAAACTGGTCCAATTAAGTCATTAAATCTCGATTGAACCGATTTGACCAATCAGATCAAATCGAGTTTCACAACAGTGCTCCCATCAACCATGATTATCATCCTCCATTACCTCTCCTAAAATTAAAATTAAAATATTCATAACTAATCCACGATATCATCCATCATTTATATACGTAGCTGGTGTAATCAAGGTTAACAAATAAACAAATTGAATAATGCTACAATTTAATGCATCATTAACAATAGAGATTAAAATTCTCTCTCTCTAAAAAAATGTTAAATTATTGCTATTTTCTTATGAATAATTGGATTTATAGTCATATTATAGAAAAATTTAGCTATGAAAAAAATTATAATTAAAAATATATATTTTCAAATATTCTTCTATCATTTTATTAATTTTTTCATATTATCCTAAGAAAAACTTTATTTATATTAAACAGATTCCATTCCCCTATATATAGATAACAATCATTTTCACTAAAAAAATATTTTTTGCTTCTGTTGTCTCTTTTCAAGTACATACAGTGTATGCATAAAAACTTACCAGTTAAAGGCCATTATTAAATGGCTAGACATGCTGTAAGGTGGGATGGATGGTCACGAACGAGGAGGGAGTTGGAATAATTTCGTATAATTTATTATCGCATTTATTACGGTTTCTCCAAATTTGCAGGAAAACAAATATGAATGAAGACTACTATAACTATTTTAATATAGAAGTTTTTTCTTTTCTTGTTTCTCTTCCTTTTTATACTTATACCCTCATTCGTATTTTTAGAGACAGAAATATGTTTGCGAATAGCACAATTAACGGGCTGACAATAGCAATTAACAAGGAGGAAAAAAAAGAAGTAGCACTGCGCTTGTTCTGTCGCCGTTCATGCATCCCCTCATTTCTTTTATAAAGAATATATATATATATATATATATATATATATATATATATATATATTGTTTATTTTTTATTGTTCAGAAATAGTAATTATGTGAAGAAAATTTTATGTAATTGTTAAACATTATTAAAATAAATTAAAATCTTTTTTAAAATGGGGTGATAAAACTAAAATAAAAACATTTGAATATTTTTTTTTGTCGCTGACTTTAAAGACTTTTGCATTTCCCGCTGAGATTCCGGATCTCCAAGTGGGCCTTCTCCTGGAGCTGTCGGGACAGTGCCTTTCAGATCTGTTCAGGGCTTCAGGCTGTCAAATAACAAAATTAAAACCTTTTCTATTATTATTAAAATAAAAATTGTTTTTTGCTTCTCTTGAATTATTCAGAAATTATCAGATTAAAAAAAAGCCTCCTTCCTTCTGAGTTAAAATATAATTTTGCTTCTCATTTTTTATATAGACAAAATAATGTTATTCATGAAATCCAATTGTGCATAAGAAGTGCTAAACTGAAAATAAAGAAGTTATAAAATTGTATAGTATCCTGTCACAAAATTACAAAAATAAGTATTTATACACTATTATCATTAGGTTCCCATATTTTATTAAATTCATAATTTTGATCATTTTTTATATTGACATAAAAATATTTAATTTCTCTATTTTTAAAACAATTATAATTTTGATCTAATTCTTAATTCAGTCTGTGTTTTTTTTATCTAATTGAATACTAGCTAGATGTGTTTGAAACAACTAAAAAAAATTAAATTATTTCAATAATCAATTATAATTAGAATCAATCTTTATTTGGGTAAATCAAAGTATTTTTTAAAAAGTTCTAGAATCAAATTTATGATGTAAAAGTATCTGAATGTTAATCATATTTCACAAAAAAAATAAAGAAACTAAAAAGTAAAAACACATTTTTTCTCTCACAAATATCATTCCATCTACGTTAATTCTGTTGGAGACACACTGTAGATATTAAATGTCGACACTTGGTACAAGTGATCATTTGTATTTGACTTTTGCTACATAGAGAGAATTAATCCATCAAAGGAGTTGGTTTCCTTTGGTGAATCGTGTAGTTTACCCTTTCCAATGAATAATGAAGATGGCTGTTTACATTTGCAGCCGCACGTTTTTTATTTTTAATTCATGACAAGTTATCGTTATAAATGCCATACGTTGATCACTCTGAATTATAGACCAATAGGGTTGGGAAAAATAAAACAATATGGAGGTGCGTGACAATGGTGGCTCTCCTAGCCAGAGCCTGAGTCTGTCAGAGTTGCAGATTGTGTCTATAATGAGTGTGCCACCCCTAAAGATGACCGAACCACGAGCAGTTCGAAAAGTTTTGGTGAGTGAGGAGAACACAAGGGCCATTCATGGATGCTACCAAGTTGTTATGTATTATGAGAATTTGAAGGAGGAGGAGCATGGTTGGTGTCTGACTGGTTGGATTGTGGAGTCACTAGCCAGGGTTCTGTTGGATCACCCTCTACTCGCTGGTCGTCTTCAAAGAAGGGAAGACACCGTTTTCGAAATTGTGGCCAATGATTCTGGCATTCGACTCTTGGAGGCATGCTATCCGACCACCTTGTCACACTTTCTTGAGTTGAATGAAAAAGAACAACACCTTGTAGCTCAGCTTGTGTTCTGGAAGGAAATTGATGCGCAGTATCCTCAGTTTTCTCCCCTGTTTTATGTGCAGGCAAATCTTATATATTTTCTCTTTTTATTTATTTTTAAGAGAAAGCTTAGGCTTTGTTTACTTGTCTATTTTTACTTTTTAATTATAAAATTACCATCTCTTGTTTTTAATCTATATTTTGTTTTCAAAGTTCTTTATAGGAAAAATAATTGAAAATAAAATGTCAATTTTAAAACTAAAATGTGAAAATAGAAAATCAAAACAGAAGTGGGTAAACATTTTATTTTTTAGATCTAATGATATCATTATCAAGTTAGAATTTGAGTTTTGTTTTGATAATTTATGTAATTGAGTTTTTTTTAATACATTCCTCATACCCAACACTTTTGAGTTTGGTGAGTGGATAATATGATGAGTGGTTCAATCAAAATTAATTCCAAAAATTAATTCATAGAATGAAAGTTGTTGTTCACCTATATAATCTATTTTGACACTATTTCTAGCCGATAGAACTTTCATTAATTTGAATGTATTGTTTTTAAATTTCAGGTGACCAACTTCGAATGTGGAGGATACTCGATTGGCATTAGTTGCAGCCTTCTATTGGCAGAGGTTTTTCTGGTGGAAAATTTCCTCAGAAAATGGGCTGAAATACACATCAACATGTCACCCCAACATGAAGAAATTCAGACACCCATATTTCACCACCCTCGTTTGAAAAATCCAGAGTCTCTCCCACCCGATATAATAAGCCGCACTCAAAGCCAAAACGGGGTTCAGAGCATGGTGTTCAAAATCACTACCGAAGATGCAAACTTTAGCATGGAAATGTGGAGGGAATTGGCCATGCTTTGCGTTAAGGAAGCAGAACAAAAACTAAGCACAAATTTGGGTTCGGAATTTTCTTTGGTCGTGAAAGAGTCTTCGGAGGTGACCAAGGTGGAAAGTTGCTCAATGAATAGATGGAGTATAGAGGGAAAGAGGGTGAAGCATGAGATGAGTGCAAGCACGTGGGAAGAGTTTGGAGCATATGAGGTAGCATTTTTTGAGGGAAACAAACCTGTGCAAGTTTCTTGCTGGATTGACTCGGTGAGTGATGGGTATGCTATGGCAGTTCCACTCCCGTACCTTAAGCAGAAAAATGCATGTGCTGTGATTGTAGTTTCACCCCCTCTTTCTTCCCTATGATTCTTGACCTACAATGTATAAGTATGTGATCTCTAATAAATTTTTCTACGCACCAAGGTTAAGGCCACAATGTATTATAAGGAATAATAAAAAGAGTTATTGGCTGATATTGCAATAAACAAGTTTTATAAGCTCATTAAATAACAATTTATCATATATACTAAATTTATTAATCTTTAAAATAATTTAAATAATGATATAAAATTATTAAATGTTGTGAATTAAATATTCTTTGTGCTGTTTGGTATACACAATTTGTGAATTAAATATTCTTTGTTTTGTTTGGTATATTAATTAAATGAATTTGGTTGCAAATTAATTGGCCCAACTGTTTATCCATATATATAAAAAATGTTTTTTTTAATTCATTTAAATCATTTTTCAAGATTAAAAAAAGTTCATATTCGGCAAACCTTTACACCATCTGATATCAAACAAATATTTTTCGCTTTAAACTCCATATTAAATATTGACTTATTAAATTCAAACGTGGAATTTTATATACGGTAACACACACACACACACACACACAAATAACGAGGATTTATAAGTTATCTCCTTTAACCACATGCTTATATAAAATGAATCCGAATTGGTTTGGGTTACACATACCCACCTCTTATCCAAATATCAATGTGTTCAGATATTAATCTCTTAGTATGCATAGAAAAAAAATAGACTCATGATATATAAATTATCATTTATTTTAGAGAAAAAGGATTATATAATAATAGTGTAAATATCTAATCATAAGTCATGATTTATTATGAATAGTAAATTTATTAATTTTTAAAATAATTATTTTAAAGTAATTTAAATGATGATATATGATTAGATGAAATCAGAAAATAAATTATTTTACATCTTCGGTATATATATATTAAACTCTTTGTTTTAAAAATCTCATTAATATTTTTCATTTCTTTCTATCTTTCTTTTATTATGACATAAAAAATCCTATCATATTTATATTTTTTATTCTCTTTAAGTGTTGAATAACATATTATGTGTCTAACAAACATTTTTAAAAAAAATATTAATCTATAAATTAGAGTCGGGTCCATTTTAATTATCTATAATTATATATAAAGTCAATTGGGTGTTTTGATATATATATTCTTATACAAATTTTATCTTAACTATATATAAAGAAATTAAGTGTTTTGGTATATATATTTTTATATCCATTTTATTCCTATAATTACATCCATGATTACTATTTTATCCCTATAATAATCATTACCTTCACAAATCATCCACAAACTTCTATTATCTTTTCTTTTAATTGAAAAAAAAATAAATAGTCATTTTCATTCTCGAATGTGTAGAGTGTTGACAAATTCATTCTCAGAAGATGAAAATTCAAATTTTAAATCTTGAAAGTGAAAAAAAATGCGACAAATTCATTCATTCGTTAACTTTCATCGGTTACTGTTAATGAAAGAATTTAGGTCACACAGAAGGATGAAAATGTCACAAAATTTATTGGCAACATGACTATTGAATATATTGGACCAAAATGTTAGCAATTTTTTTTGGACAAAAATGTCAGTACATTTTTATTGGACCAAAATGTCAGTAATTTTTCATTGAACCAAAATATCAGTAATTTTTTTGAGACCAAAATATCACTACGTTTCCATTGGACTAGTTTTTCAAACCCCAATTTTGTTTTCATTTAAGGGTAAAATGTAATTTAATCTTCATCTTTTCCTTTTTTAACCATTGCAAACATAACATTAAAATAAACACTTAAAAAAAAGGAAGCAAGCATAAATTAGAACAAACATAATATTGATTAATGAGCATAATCTATCTTTTGCTATGAAATTTCTAATGTGATAGTACTTTACCTCAAATACGAGACTTCAAACAAAAATGTACAATCATTAAGTTAATCCTTATAAAAAATAAAACTCAACTTGATTTTGTCACTACATAATGCTGTCATAATAAATTTTTTCAAAATAAATATTCTGCCAATATACAAAAGTAAACATTGTGACAATATATCAATCATTATGAATTTATCCAAATTATAATTAGTCAAAATTTCCTATAAACAAAAGACAAGCATATCCTATATTTCATCTCTTTGAATCTTGGCGACAGGACAATCCTAGTATGGGTATGAAGTTCATGTAATTCAGTTGGTTTATCCTATGAGATAGTATATCTGATAATATAATTTGAATAGTAGCTGGAGTTGGAGCTCGAACACTTTCAACATTAGGAGTTGAAATACTTTCAAAATTAGATAGGGATTGTTCAAATTGTGGAGCATATTGAAAGCAATTAATCTCATCCTACAAATATGTAACATCAACATAAATAACTTGTAAGGAACAATAAAAATAATTAATCAAATTTTAGAAAACATGTTATTAATGTTGTTGTGCTTGCATTTGAGTTACAATGTTTGTTAAAGTAATTATGCTTATTAATCAATATTATGTTTGTTCTAACTTATGTTTGCTCCCTATTTTTTAAGTATTTATTGCAATGTCATGCTTGAACGATAATAAATAGGGAGAGAATATGAAAAATAAATTATATTTTACTCTTAAATGAAATGAAATCTGGGATATGACAAATTAGTCTAATAGAAATCTATTGACATTTTGGTTAAAAAAATTATTGACATTTTAATACAATGAAAAAATTACTAATATTTTGATTTAATGATAACTTATTGGCATTTTTTCTAATAGAACTTACTAACATTTTGGTCCAAAAAAATTTATTGATATTTTGATCCAATTTTAACTTACTGATATTTTGATCCAATGATAACTTATTAACATTTTTGTCCAATCTATTCAATAGTCATGTTAACAATCATTTGTGTGGCATTTCATCTTTCAAGTAAGCTCTTCCATTAACGATAATAGATGAATGAACTTGTCGTAATTTTTATATTTTTGGAGATTAAAAATTAAATTTTTATTTTTTGAGAATAAATTTTTAAGAATAAAAATGATTATTTATTTTAAAAATTTTTTAAAAAAAAACATTTAAGACATGGAAGTGACTATTTCCCTTACTAGTGAAAATTGCAATTACGGACGGTTGGGTAGTTTTATTTCAATATTCCACGTCATTACTTGGGATTTTTCACAATCGCCAGGTCGGCTGGTGCAAATTAACGTGCTTGTTACTTTTTGGCAACCCTATGCTTGGATGCGCCCACTGCATCGGAGGGAAATTTTGATAAAGAAGAAGAAAAGGGTTTTAGTTTGGGGAGTGATAGGGGAAAGGAAATGGAAAATGGGAGAATTAGTAGTATTGAGAAAAATGCGATTCGAATTGAGAATCCGTTTACTTTGAAGGTAGGTCAAGTGTTTACAGGTTTTGGTATCGGCTGTGGAGTCGGCATCGGCGTTGGCCGCCCTTTAAATTTGGGTATTCATTCATTCATTCTCTTCAACGAAAGTGATGTTATTATATATTTGTGAAATTCTTTGAAAAAATATTTTTTTTTACCAGTGTATTCGTTCCATGTAGGTGCAATACCTATGTTGAATCAAGTAATGAGTGCCACCAGAGGTGCCACCGATGCATTTTCTGGTGTTAGCAGGCATGTCAACACTTCTGTAAGACAACATTCATATAAAAAAAATGCTGTTACTAACTTACTACTTCCCGGTCACTTTGATTTTGCTTTAACGAAAATATTTATTTGTTGTATATTATTTTATACAGTTGAGGAAGTTGGGAGCTAAGAATATTGAAGTGGGTGTTGGATGTGGAGTTGGTTTTGGTCATGGTTTTGGAGTTGGTATGCCACATCAATTCTTTTCCAGCTGGTTCACCTTTTTCTGATTTTCAGTTATGTAATAGATATAATGTGGCATCCTATGAATTCCGTTCTTTAGCCTTTATGTTGGATATTCATGTCATTTGTTCAATTTTTTCTTGTTTGAGTCATAATGTTCTATTGGTTTGGGCTTTGTCTTGGTAACTGTCATTTTGAACTATCAGTATTGGCAATGTGTTTAATTATTACATTTTTCCAAGAAAGATTAGAACATTTTTTTTCTGAGTAGTTCCCAAAATTATTCATATATGGAACTGGAATTTTGGGGTTTCGGCATTTTATATGCTCAGAAAATCTAACAAATGCTCCTAGGAGTCAGCTTTTGAGTGTTTGCCTCATGAAATTGTTTTTTAAACTATATAAGGAACTATGATTCACTGTATGATGTTACTCAGCTGTGATGATATTAGTATGCAATGCACCAGAGAAAGAATTATACTGAACAAATTAAAATGTAATATTATTCTTTACAATGTATCAAACATTAAAGAAAAAGAAAGTGGATTCTGTTTATGCTGTAGACTAAATTGGACCATGTAATATTATTCTCTAGAAATTGCCACAACGTTCCTAAATCTCATGACACTGTAGACTCAAATGCTGATTATGCTTGAAACCTAGTTGTCATCTATATATCTTGGCCATATTTTCTTTGCCACTTGATATGGTGGATTCTGTTTGACTATTTCAGTTGACAAAGGCTCTCCATGTTTTACGCACTTGCTTTGGTTGATGGCTAAAGTTTTTTATTTTTATTATGTCAGGTCTTGCTGTGAAACCAATGGTTTTGAATCAAATTCAATCTTGTCTTGTAGTATGTGAATTTTTCTCTCATCACAAAAAAATATTATCTTCTATTTTTCCCTTTTATGTATCCCATGGCTAAAATCTTGAATTTTCTAGGATGTAATGACAAAGATGATGACAAAGATTGGACTTAGTCCAAGTTTAGCCTTTAGTCAGGGTGCATTTCCACAATCCTTGCAAAATGCTGAAAGCACAGTCAATACTAACCAAAGTTCTGCTGGAAGCATGATGCAATTGGCAACTAAATCAACTGATCAAGTATCTCAAGGTCTGCCAGGGCCTCGACCTGTGCAAATTGGTTCTGATTTTGAAAATAATCCATTAAGAGGCACTGCAGTTGACTCTGCATTTGGCAGCCGAACTGAGAAGGTTATTAGCAACTTTCTGCAAAATCCACTAGTGAAGGGAGAAGGAGGAGGACTTGATGAAGCAGTATGCACTCATTCTCATAAATGACAATTAGATGCTATGCTTTTTCTTCTATTTATTCCAGCCCATTGATTTGATTTTTAATGATTTCTTAGTAAATTTTTTTTAATAACTTCTAACCTAGATTTTTCACTTACATGTTAAGCCTTTGATACAAGAGGATGAAATGAAAGAATTTGCATTTTGTATTTGTACAGAGTGTTGAAAGAAGAGATGTTAACCATAGGAGGCATTTGCTTCTTGAAAGAATTTTTATAATACACTATTTCCTTGCAATTAAGTTATTAATATGATCTTGTTAGAAGTCTTCTTGTTTATGAAATGTTTTTCAAAACTATAATATGTACTACTTAACAAAGTTATCATGGTTTTCCCAATCAATATGCATGTTAATGATAGATTGTTCATTTCTCTACATTATTCCCCTTTCCTCTTTTTGTGAGTTTTTCCGTGGTTAATCAAATATTATATGAAATTCTGATTCTAAGATACATTGTAGGTTGGACGTTTGCAGTCAGAAAGGACGATGCTTCAGATGGTAATTTTTATGTACAGTTAGTTAGATTCTCAATCTTATACCTAGGGGATATCTAAACTTTCTGTTGATCTTTTTAATGGTTTAGTAACTTCAATTATTATTTTAACTTTGGACCCAAAAAACTTATCATTTTAACGATTTTTAATTTTTTTGTGTCGATTTAGGTTTTGAAACACCAGCAAATCATTGAAGAACTTGTAGAGGAAAATGAGAGGCTTCGGCGGATACTAATGGAGGACCTGAAAATACCATCTAGCAAACTTGAAGCAAGTTCTTCAGGTAGAAATAGAAATAGAAATAGGTCTCCATGTACTGATTGTTTTGAGTGCCGAAGAAAACAAAGAAAAAACTAGGTTAGTAATAATAATATATTCATAAGTGCTTGCATGCTAAAGGGTTTTGTTCACCTGCATTTTTTGGGTTTTGTTCCTTCCAGTGGCATGCAATACCTCTGCTAGTTCGAGTTTAAGGGTCATCATGGATTACGAATTTCCGGCGATTATTACAATTTAATGAGTTAGTATACAATGAAATGAAATTATTACTTATATAAATATTTTATGATAAAATGAAATAAAAAAAATTCTTAATACGTACTCAAATTGGCAAAAAGTAAAAGAGATTTCGGATGGAATAGAATAAATTGTATTTTAAATAATCAAACTCAACTTTATTTTATCTTATTATTAATCTGAACATGTCAAAATAAATATTTCCTTATAGTGAGGAAGTAAAATATGTTTATTATTAATTTAATTTAAATTTATAATCTTAACTCACTTGAATCTTAAATATTCGCTCTTTTTATTTCAGTTTTCTTTGCAAATCTTAACTGCCTATATTATCCATTATTCCAACATTTTGTATTGAGAATTGACCAAAAATAGATCCTTCTCTGGTGTCAAGTATACAATTCAAATCGTATTGTGTCATTAATAAAGTTGATTTAAGTTTTGATGTCATATAGCGAAATAGTTTTCACATTCTGTTATTCCTACACTTTGTAATTAATGAAAACTGACAAAAAATAGACCCCTCGGTGTCAAGCTTACAATTCAAATCTCAAGTGTTTTTTTGAATAATCTAGAACATGTTCTAATATTGTGTCACTAATGAAGTAGGTAAGTTTGGATATGCGATCCCAAAAGAAATACTGTACTATTTTGGTTTTTGGTAAAAGCCAGCAATTTTGTTTAGATAATGAAGTGGCCGATAAAAGATAAAGAAGTCGCCAAATATCAACATTAGCTAACAAATATGTTGATGAGGAATGTGCTCAATCCAGCACAAAATTATAAATGAAAGCAAGATTAGCTGACAAATATAAGGTAAAACATTAAAAGATTGTTTAATAAACACTAAATTAAGGTCTGCAAATAGGAAGAGTCTTCTTCAACCACTTAAAAATCCTTGCAAGTAGCCGCGATCCATTCTATGCTTGCGATCCCAAAAGATATTTATTGGAAAAATACTGGAAGCGATTTTGCAGTACAAGACGATAATGACTATGGTTAATATCTCAAGGACCTTGTTAGAATCATTTTTATTAAGAGTGATGAAAGTTAAATTAAAAAGAAGCTTGGTGTAGCATTGAAACACTTAATTCTTAATCAGCAAAGTCAGTTCTTATTTTTGTTCATCATTGGAATAAGTTTATGAAGTCTACGTGGAAGACAAATGTAAGCATGTTGCTTATACAAGCAATAATTGCACTTTGCACCTGACGATGAAAGAAGCAAAAGCGAGAGTAAAATACTTATTTTTGAAATAGATCACAAATTAAGCAGAAGATTTGTGAAAGTGTGGGCGCAAAACAAATGCAACACATTAAAATGGGTTCAATTTTTTCATTGACTGTAAAAGAATCATTAACTGTTATAAGCATTGTCCAGAGAGGCCAATTAATTCTCTCACTGGTTTCTCAAAGTCCAAAAATGGAACAAAAAAAATCCTTTTTTTTTCTTACTTATAAGGTAAATGTCGACATAAAAAGAAGTAGAGGTTGATCGAAACTTAATTGAAAAAATATAGTTAAACAAGACCTAATATAGTGAGATATAGATTGACGAATCTATCATTGAGTTCATTTATCACCGATCCCAATTAACTTGGGTTAAAGGTGCTGTTGATGATGATAATGACTTAAAAGAAAATTTTATCCCTTCCCTTCCTTGTGCATAGCGTCGAGTCTCTCTGATGACTAATGAGTTACATGTTTTTTTTTTTTTTACTTGAAGGCAAATTTTGAGAAAAAAGAAAGTGATGCTTAGATTTTGATGAGAAAGAAAAGGAACAAGTTACAGGCGAAATGGAAAGTGACACACTTAATTTGCAGTGAAGGAATGCATTTTGAACTGAGAAAGAATCCATTTTGCTTTGAAGGCAGGTCATGTACTTTGGAATCAGCCCTTTAAATTTAGCTACTTCCATTACACATTTACACCTGTGCAGTGTCTTTGGAACATACATAGAACCAGATGGACTGGACACGCTTTTTCAAGCCCCAAACTCCACAGAAAACGAGTATTTGTTTTTCCCACTTCCCTACACTTTTATATATCACAATTCATATGTCTAACATTTTTCAATACTTGTATTTATTTATTTTCCAATGCAGGTCATATTTGTTTACAGTTGAGAAAAAAGTTTTTATTTATTTTTTAACCAAATCATATTTATATGTATTCATTCCGTGTAGGTGCAATACCCACGTTAGATCAAGTAATGAGCGGCACCAAGGGTGCAACAGATGCATTTTCTGGTGTCAGTAATTCGGTAAGGAAAAATTCATCATCTTCCTAGCTATTTTAAGTATGTGGCCATGACCATGTTGCTCCCTTTCCCCCCCCTCCTTTTCTGTTGCTTTTGGTGAAATAATGAAATATGCGTTTCTTATATTTTATACAGTTTAGGAAGTTGGGAACTTCGAGTATTCCCGGCATGGCTGTTGGATATGGAATTGGTTTTAGTCATGGCTTTGGACTTGGTATGCCATATGCATTCACATTTCTCAATTCTTTGCCAAATAAATAATAGTATGCTTCACCTTTTTTCTGACTTTTATATCATTAGGTGTTTGTAATGATATTGCATGCTATATGTATGCATTCTTTGGATATGCTCTCTGCACATTCATCAATTGATGGCTGCATTTTCATTTACTCACTATGGCAGGCCTATCAATGAGATCAGGGGTGAATCAACTTCAATCTAGTCTAGCAGTATGCTAATGTGGAATTTCTCTCATCTCAAAAGTATTACTGTCTTCTATTTTCTACCAATTATATGTCTCATGATAAAATCTTGAATTTGCTAGGAACCAATGACGAAGATGATTGGGCTTATTCCCGGTTTACCCTTTGGTCAGGGTGCATTGCCAATGCCAACATCCTCAAAGAATGTCCAAAGCAAGGTCCCTACCGGCCAAATTTCTGCTGAAAGCATGATGCAACATGCAACTAAATCATTTGACCAAATTTCTCAAGAAAGCATGATGCAGTTGGCAACTAAATCAGCCAACCAAATATATCGAGGTCTTGTAGGATCTCAACCTACAAAGGTTGATTCGGCCTTTGACAATAAAGTGTTAAAACGGGCTGCTGTTGACTTTGCATCTGACACCCAAACAGAGAGGGTCGTTATTCCCAACTTTCCGCAGAATTGATTATTGAATCAAAAACCGGTGTTATCATATCCCAATAATGTATACTTTTTGTTGAACTTTCGGTCACTTCAATTATTAGTGTTATTATTGTGGATTTAGGTTACGAAACAGCAACAAATCATTGATGAGCTTGTGGAGGAAAATGAGAAGCTTCGCCAGATACTACAAGCGAAGAACCTGAAAATACCATCTAGCAAACTTCAAGCAAGTTCTTCAGGTAGAACTACAAAGAGGTTGCATGTACTGATTATTTTGAGTTCCCAAGAAAACAAATAAACGAGTAGGTTAAGATTAAGAAACACGTGTTTGACAAATTCTTTTTATCACATTTTCTGTTATTGAATGAATTTTAAGTAAATCTTGCTAAATAAATTGGTATTAGCTAGCTTGCCTAAAACGTAATTCGTTACTTGTATTTGCGTACGTTGTCAATTCCAAAAGGAGAAAATGACGGTAAATAAGAGTATAGTTAAAAGACAAAATTTACTTTCTATTTATAGTAATTGCTTTAGATTCATATGTAAAGGACCATTGTTAATAAAACATTTAGTTTTAACTAAAAGCATTCTCAAGTTGGATTGGTATATTATGTCAAAAAAAAAGTTGGATTGGTATTACCGCTTGCTTAAAACATAATTTTGTCATTTCTGTTTGCAGGTACCTTGCCTATTGCAAAAGGAAATAATGACGTTAAAAAAGAGTAGAGCCAAATGAAAATCACTGCATCAAGACGTGGAACTTCTATGCCAAAGTATTACTTTGACAACTATTTTCTTTTTAATTCTGTAACAGCTTTCTGTAAAAAAAAATAAAAACACTGTAACAGCTAAGTTTCTTAAATGTGTCATCAATATGGAATATTCCATCAATTTTTAGTTACTGTTAAATCGTTTTGTTTAGTACTGATTATGGATAATAACAAAGAAAGAAAGAAAGAAAGAAAGAAAGAAAAAACATATAAATGATATTATCAATGGATATTTCAACCACTGTTGTGTACAACCTTCTTGATGGTGCCCGGCTGCCCGCCTCTGATACACTATATGAACTGCATGGATTAGTCAGTCTCTTCAAAGCAGCCACTTCTGAGGGTATGGGATGAAGTGACTTTTATTGGCCTTTTAAGAGCACTCTTTTGTAACCGTGATGAACTTTTAATTTCAATCGACTACTTTTTCCTGATTTGTGAGCACAACTACTCTCAGGCTTAATTTTCATCCATTTTGGACTTATTTTAACTAACTTATGTGACCATATAAAGTTAATCTCGTAGCCTTCTTTCCAATAGCAGCAAAATCTGCTAAATGACCAAATGACATGAAGTTTTGGATCTTAGCTTTTGGATGATACTAATTTCAACTCATTCTAATACCTATGACTCCAAACGTACGTGGATTCTTTGCAGTCACAAAAATTATTACATGAAATTTTAACCATATAAAATGATTATTATACATTAAATAACAAAATATAACTAATAATAGTTTGAATCATTGGATGATGACCACAAGATCCTGCAGTTACTTAGAAGTGCAGTTAATCTTAGTCTTGGTCTAAATTAATATAAACTTAAGCGTCATCTCCTTTCTCCAAATTTGACCCAGAAAGAAGTCATGTAAGTCCGGACATGAAAATAAAAGTTGCAGAATTCTTTATTATAGTTTCAATGAGGTCAAGATCACCTCATTTTAGCATAATGTAACTCAAGATACTCGTACAGAAGGAGGAAAGATATTAAAGGGTCAAATTTTAAAATTAAGCATTAATTTATACAAAATCATGAGGACAAACCTTACAGAATGATAAAATTATATCTTGATGATTTATTGGTTGTGAATTCGAATTCGAAAACAGTTTCTTTAAATATGTAAAGATAAAAATACATATAATATCTCTCTTACCTTCACATAACGAAGAGTTTTTAGACAATAAAATATGTAATAAATTTTTTTTATACAAAATCATCTCCAATGCTATTAACTTAGGATGTGCATGCTTGTTTTAGTATCAGATAATTAATTCTAAATTTAAAATTAATTTTGAATACATTTCCAAAGATTGATTTTACTTTGAAAAAATTCAAGGTCTGAAATTTATTCTAGATTTAAACAATTAAAACAACTTTAAATATATACTAGATCTAAAATTTTATAATGAATTTTATTTTTAACTTTATTTTATAATAAAACATTAAAATATAAATTATATCACTTCAAAATTAATTTTACAAGATCAATTTTGCACAAGTCTATCCAAATCCACACTTAATTCTTAACTATCTTAATCAGTTCTTACATTCGTTCATCATGGGAAAAAGTCTGTGTCTATGTGGAAGACATACGTAAGCATCGTTACTTATACGAGGAAAAATTGCACCTGACGACAATGAAAGAAGCGAAAGCTCAACGAGAGTGAAAGATTTACTTTTGAAATAGATCACAAGTTAAGCAGAAGATTTGTGAAAAGAGTGAAAGGCTTATTCTTTACATTTGAGAAATAAAATAGCTAGCATGTGTACGTGTATCTGAGTATCTATATTATTATTATTATTATTATTATTATTACATGGTACGCTCACTGCATCATCAGTGGAAGATGGAGGGAAATTTTAAAAAAGAAGTGATGCTTAGCTTTTGATGAGAAAGAAAAGGAACAAGTTACAAGGGAAATATGGAAAGTGACACACTTAATTAGCAGTAAAGAAAAACTATTTTGAAGTGAGAATCCATTTACTTTGAAGATGGGTCAAGTACTTTGAGTTTGAGGTTTTGGAATCGGCCCTTTAAATATAGTTTTTCCCATTACCTGTGTCTCTGGTACGTACATAGAACCAGATGGACTGGAGACGCTTCTTCAAGCCCAAAACTCCCGTTCAAACTCCACAAAAAACGAGTAATCTTTTTCCCATTTCCCTACACTTTTATATATTCACACGTCCCTTATTTTCTTAAGCATGTATACTCTCAAATTAATGAAAACCTATATGCTTATCCACTAATACTTGTATTTATTTATTTTCCAATATGAGACATTAAATGGTTGATTCTCCTTCAAGTAGGTCATATTTGTGTAGACTTGAGAAATGTTACTAAAATATATTTGACAAATGTTAATTTTGTTTTGAGTTTTGACCTATGCATATTTATATATGTATTCATTCCGTGTAGGTGGAATACCAATGTTGGATCAAGTAATGAGCGCTACCAAGGGTGCAACGGATGCATTTTCTGGTGTTGGCAATTCGGTATGACAAAATTCATCATCTTCCTAGCTATTTTAAGTATGCTGTCATTAGCATTTTGCTCCTTTCTTTTTCTTTCCTTCTTTTCTATTGCTCTTAGTGAAATATCCGTTTCACATATATTATACAGTTTAAGAAGATGGGATCTACAACTATTCCCGGCATGGTTGGATATGGAGTTGGTTTTAGTCATGGCTATGGACTTGGTATGCCATATGTATTCATATTTCTCAATTCTTTGTCAAAAAAAATATTAAGTTTCACCTTTTTCTGACATTAGGTATTTGTTATGGTATGGCTCTCCGGCTGATAGATATTATATTGCATGATATGCTGATGCATTCCTTCTTAAGTCTTTACATTGTTTCCCTTTTTATTGTTCGATTCATGTTTTCCTTTTTGGGGAGTCTTTCTTGTACTAACTGTAAGTAGAGTGTTTTTGCCACTGTCACTGTATCTGTTGTGCTACTAGTGGACTAATGGTAATGTTTTCATCCATTTCGGAACCTGACATTTCGATATGTTTTACACCTTTTCAACATGTTTTATGATCAGAAGAAAATCTAGAAAATGCTCCTAGGAGGCTGCTTTCAAGTGTTTGTTGAGTCTGTAGCTGCCCTATATCATATATCATACATGATACATATACATTAGTTATGTGTTGTTTGAAATTGACATCCAAACTACCTCTACGTAGGACTCTGATGACATTATTATTCATAGTCTCCATATACGATGCAATGTATGAGAGAGAGAAAAAATATATTAGACAAACTAAATTGTAAACATGATCTGATTTTATAAGGTGAATTAAATGGTTAATGGAGAAGGAAATGAGAGAAAAGTCATGGATTCAATTCTCTTTACTAAAAAAATTAACATTATAACCACTAACATTTATTTATTGATAAAAAATAAATAAAAATTGTAAACATTTACATTCATGTGCATTGTACCTAAAGAATAAAAAGGTGGAACCAGAAAACGTTTCTAGGAGTTGCCACAACGTACCTAAACCTCTGGAAGCTGTAGACTCAAGGCTGAGCTTGAATGGAACTATGTTATTATCATTTATATGCTCTTGGCCCTCTTTGTCGCTTGACATGAGTGGAATCTCTGTTTGCTTATTTTCAGTTGCCAAAGAATCTCTATGTTTTGTGCAAATTCTTCAGTTTATGGCTGAGTTTTAATTTACTTACTATGACAGGCCGATCCTCGAAACAACTTCAATCCCGTCTAGTAGTATGTGAAATTTCCCTCATCTCAAAAGTATTTGTCTTCTATTTTCTACCTTTTATATTTCTCACGATAAAATCTTGAATTTGCTAGGAACCAATGACAAAGATGATTGGACTTATTCCCGGTTTACCCTTTGGTCGGGGTGCATTGCCAGTGCCAGAACCCTCAAAGAGTGCCGAAAGCAAGGTCCCTACCAACCAAATTTCTGCTGAAAGCATGATGCAACAGGCAACTAAGTCAGTTGACCAAATTTCTCAAGGAAGCATGACGCAGTTGGCAACTAAATCAGCCAGCCAAATATCTCAAGGTCTTGTAGGGTCTCAACCTACTACAAAGATTGATTTGGCTTCTGACAATAAAGCATTAAAAGAGGCTGTAGTTGACTCTGCATCTGACACCCAAACAGAGAACTTTCCGCAAAATCCATCATTGAAGGGAGATAGAGGAGGACTTGATGAAGAAGCAGTATGCACTCATTTTCATATATGACTATTAGATGCTATGTCTTTTCTTCCATTCATTAATCTCCATTAATTTGATTTTTAATAATTTTTTGGTAAACTTTTTAAATTGCCTTACAATAGCCTTATCCCACTAGGTAATTGGGTTAGTTAAACATCACAGCTTCAGGAATATTATTTACCATGAGATAAGTTAGAATTTTCATTCAGGTTCAATTTTAGATAAATTTTTCCATGAGTTAAAATCAATTTATGTGCATGAACTTTTAGAGAAGTTAGAGGATGAGTCCTGAACCAACGATAAAATTATGTCTTAATAATTTATTGGTCATGAGTTCGAATCCGTAAATAGTCTCTTTACATATATAAGGATAAGACCGCTTACAATATCTTTTCCCTTACTTGCACAAACTTGAAGTCTCTGAACAACAATAGAATACATAGAACTTTTAGAAAAATTAGATTAACGAGTATCTATAAAAGTTAAGTATATAAATTTATTTTAGCTTATAAGAGAATCTCTGTTATTTTTTCTTTTTGTTGTCCTCTTATAAGTGTTTACAATGTTAATCAAATAGATTTTTACTCTATATGTTTCATGCAAGTGGATGAAATGATAGAATTTGCATTCTGCATGTGCATAGACTGATTGGCGAAAGAAAAGCTTTATTAGGCTAAAGTTGAGTAGTTTTTAAGGCACTTGTATTACTTGGGTTAAGGCTCTTGTGTGGAAAGTGTACTTGCAGTCTCAAATTCTACGTGTATGATATAAAATTATTTTCATTTCCCTAACCAATATGCATGTGAATGATAGAATATTAGTTTTTTTTTTTTTTTTTTTTTACATTTTTCCTTCATTTTCTCTTTTTGTGAGTTTTTTCTAAGTTAATCAAATATTATATGAAAATCTGATTCTAAGATACATTGTAGGTTGGACTCATGCAGTCAGAGAACAAACTACTTCAGACGGTAATTTTTCATTTTGTCTGATTATTGTTGATTTTATAGTTAACATGTCACATCATATTATGATAATATATACCTTTTATAATGTATGATCTGATCTATTCTCAACCTTAGTAAATCAGGTGTATTTTTTTTAAAAAAACTTTTCAAATGGTTCAGACACTTCAATTATCAGCATTATTATTATGGATTTAGGTTATGAAGCAGCGACAAATCATTGATGAACTTGTGGAGGAAAATGAGAAGCTTTGCCAGATACTACAAGGGAAAAACCTAAAAATGCCATCTAGCAAACTTCAAGCAAGTTCTTCAGGTAGAATTAGAAAGAGGTTGCATGTACTTCTGAGTGCCCGAGAAAACAAAGAAACAAGTAGGTTAAGAATAAGAAAAATGTGTTTATTTTGTAGATTCAAATATTAAGACATTTTCTTCATCGGAAGTTCAGGAAAAGATTACGGCCGGTGTTTCTAGGCCTCCTGAAGATGCTGATGGTATGTATGTGCTTTACACTAATTAATTAACTATTATTTTTTGTAATATTAATTAACTATTATTTTAATATATATATATATATATATATATATATATATATATTACAGAATAGATATTTATTTTATATAATTAAAATCTTTAGTTTTAACTAAAAACATTCACAAGTTGGATGGTATTAAACATAACTTCGTTTTTTGTATTTGCAGGTACGTTACCAATTTCAAAAGGAGAGAATGACGGTAAAAAATAGTAGAGTTAAAAGAAGAAAAAAAATACTTTTTTAAAAAAAAATTTATTGTTTAAAATTTATATCTTAAAGAGAAAGAATGTTAATAAAATCTTTAGTTTTAACTCAAAATTCACAAGTTGGAGGGAGTATTAGCTTACTTAAAACATAGTTTCTTTATTTGTGTTTGCAGGTACTTTGTCAACTTCTAAAGCAGAAAATCAGGGTAAAAAATAGTATAGTTAAAAAAAAATCACTTTTTATTTATTTTTTAAAATTAATATCTGAAGGACTGGTACCAATGATAATAAAATTTTTAGTTTTAATTTACTGAAAGCTTTCTCAAATTAAGTTGGACTGGTATTGACTTGCTTTTTTATTTTTTGAAGTTGGTATTGACTTGCTTAAAACATAACTTCATAATTATCTCTGTGTCTGTAGGTATATCACCAACTTCAAAAGAAGAAAATGACGGTAAAAAAGAAAAACTTTCTATTTTTAATAGTTTAAAATTATCATCTTAATGGCCAATAGTTTTTAACTAAAAACATTCTCAAGTTGCACCAGTACTGCCTTACTTTTCTTTTTGTGTGTGTGTGTATTTGCAGGTACATTGCCAATTTCAAAAGGAGAAAATGTCGATAAAAAAGAGTAAAGCTAAAAGAAAAATCCTAAAACTTGACGGGAATTCTTATGCCTCAGTTTTAACTAAAGATTTGCTAGCTACGGTATTTTTTAATACTGTAACAACTAAGTTTTTTTTAATGTGTGAATATGGAATATTCCATCAATAATCAATAATTGCTGTTAAATCGAATTGATCCCTTTGTAGATGCTACTGGAGAAGTTTTATATTTTGAATACATTGCGATGGAACCTATTGCTTTATTTTCTGTGGTACAAAATTCTCCATGTATTTTGATCATAAATGAACAAATTCTATAACTTTTGGCATACAAGAATAATACCTATTGTATAGTAATTAGCAAAATTTGATATGCTAGTTTATGACTTTTGCGTTGGGATTTTATTTTATTCTGTCTAAAGTAAACCATGAGGCCAAGCTAGGATGATTTCTGTCCTGTTCCCCGCATTGATGTTGGCGTTTACAGACAATTTTGTTCAACAAATTCAGTACACACATTTTGCTTGTAATTCAATCCACTCATCACTCTCCTCTTAGGTTTGTGGTTTGGTTCTAATGTTACTTCCCAAGTGGACAGACAAAGGGGTAGATAAATGTCTTCCATCCATGTCTCAAATGGAGAACAATTATACCCCCCCCCCCTTTTTTTTTCTGGCTTTCCTATCCAGTAATATAAGAACACTGGTTATTTAATTTAAACATTAATATTGTGTTCCTCACAGTTGACATAGTTAAGGTAAGAGACACCACATGCACATCACTTTCTACCCTGGTGTTGGTTTGCCGAAGGAAAGTCCCACCAATATCATCATCTTTATTTTCTTACACCACAACTTCTTGGGTTCCTCTTGATAAAATGCCAACATAACATTTTCCTCTCTCAACAGCTAGCTGTGCCAACTAACCTTCCCTCTTTCATTACTCTTCCTCACCACCGAATTGACCTTAAGGTATGATGTAATTAAGTATCCTCCCCTCTCTTGCATCGCAGAGTTATAGCTGAAGTTAGATGAATCCCTTGTTATTTCTACCTATACAGTTACCACGCTAGACACTTAATAAATTTAACCAAGTTGATTGACTATCAATATTGTAAATCTTTTGGTATTATTTTTTATTTTTATGAGTAGAAAAAAAAATCTATTAAAAAATTTGATTAATTTGGTTGAGTATATTATTAAACTAATATATTTTTTAAAAAAACTATTCATGTGAATAAAACTAATAAATATCAATGAATTATGTTGATCTTAGTAGCACATTATAGTGAAGAGTATGTTTGTGAAAGATAATTAATACACGAACATTTTAAATTGAAGCTTATAAAAAAATTAAACTATACTTTTAATTTAGACATTAAAATAATCTATATTTTTGAAATATTAACGTGATTTAAATATGTTTTTGTTCTTATGAGCCCATATTTTTTCAATTTTAGTCTTTTTTGTAAGTTTTATTTATTCATTTTTAGTACACACAAATTTGTGTCTTTTCCATTTTAGTTTTTAAATAGTCTCTTAGGTTATAGGTGAAAAATTAATCGTTTAAAATATGATCCAACCAGGAAGGAAGACTCCAGTTCTCACCTTTATTTTTCTCATTAATATTGTTTTTAAATAAACGTACCTATAAATACGTCAATTGGCAAAGGAACAACAAATTAAATATTTTTTTATTATACGAATATTAAAATATTACGCATACAAAATTATATCCGTGCCTTTCACATGTTGAATTTGAAATTGTGGTTGATCCATATATTATTTGGCTATTGGGTTGGGTGTATGTCATATCATAAGACGAATTAACGTTACAGAGCAAATCATACATGAACATTCCAATAGGCATTTAAAGTGGATGTAGATCCAACAACTGAGTTTCTTTTTACAGAGAAACAAGTAGCATTTGTAAGTAAAATCCTAACAATACAAGTGACCAAATGGTAGAATGTGATAAACCACTCGCACACCCACCCTAACAAAAAGAGTAGCTAAAAGGGAGAGAAAAGGTTACAGAACACATAATCTCAGTGATTGTCTGTGGGTTTAAGCAGCAAGAAGTATTGCAGCCGCCGCAAGAAATGACATGAAGAAGGTGGTTCCATGAAGAAACGCATTGCTGGCTGTTTATTTATACTCATAGAAATTTCTAATGAGTAAATATTTATAACATAAAGATTATATTTTAGATTTATGATGAACAATTTATATTATGATATCTTTAAGAAAATATTAAAATTCAATTTTGAAATAAAAATGAATGGAGCATCTTATGGCTGGGGTTGTCAGAATATGATGGGCTCTTAGGGGGTGTATAGGGCAGCAGCATTTTTGCATGAAGGCCCAATATTGAAAAAGAAAAAAAAAAAAAGAAAAGTTTTAGTTGACACGTGTGGAACGGATAGAAACAGATAAGGGCGTTCTAGTTACCAGCTTCCTAATCCTCCTTACATTTCTAGTGTTCCCATGTCTCCTGCCCACTGAAGTCGAACACCTATTTTTCCTGTCCCTAATGGCTTCTCAAGTTCTTCTTCAGGTTTAACTCTTATCTCTTCATTTAATCTGAAAAACCCAAACATTCTTTATTATTATTATTTATTCCCCTACTGATTCGGAAATTGCATTGCAGCAGGCACTGTTTGCCCCCAAGCTAAGTTTCCCTTCTTCTTCTCGTAACGTGGCGTTAATTTCTAAGGTTCCTTCCACCCCAATTTCATGGCGTTGCACTCCTCTCATTGCTAAGCATAGTTTCGTTGTGAGAGCTGACTCCAACGTCGAAGGCGCTGGTGAAGCCACCCAGGATGTTCCTTCGGATAATGTTGATGAAGTTTCGGAAGGCGAAGGAGAACAAGTTTCGGATTCTGAAGCTCCGAAATCGCCCAGAAAACCCCGAGTAAAGCTCGGAGACGTCATGGGGGTAATTAGTGGAAGCTTAAAATAATAAGCTTGAGTGTTTTTAGTTACCAATTATGTTTCCACACTCTGCATTCGCTCTTTCTATGCGTGTTTGTATTGTATGTGAGAATGTGTAAGGAAAAATAGAAGATGAATGAAGTGTAAAATGCATGATGTTGTTGATGCAGATACTGAATCAGAGGGCAATCGAGGCATCCGAGACGCAAAGGCCAACTCCAGACATTAGGACTGGGGATATTGTCGAAATCAAATTGGTATTTTTTTTTTTTTTTTAGTAATTAAAAGAAGATTGCTGAAGTGAGATGAATTTTCTGGTGATATATTTTTGTCCTTCTTGCAGGAGGTTCCTGAGAACAAGCGTAGGTTGTCCATTTATAAAGGGATTGTCATCGCAAAACAAAATGCTGGTATTCACACAACTATTCGAATCCGAAGAATCATTGCTGGCACAGGGGTTGAGATAGTCTTCCCAGTGTAAGTTTACCACAACTTTGTAGTTTATATTTCAAGACTAGTACTGTCATTTGCACTTCTGGGTGTTTTATTTGGATGAATTGCTTCCTATCACTGTTTTTCCAATTGCTGTGAGTAGGGGATACAATTATTTAAATCATTTTCAAACTGAGTGAATACTTAACATTTATACTTATTGGAACTGAAGTCCCTTTGAAGACATTGGATGTGAAAAAGGAAATAGTATATGTTAGCATTTTCAAAGATTTGCTGCTGGCACAGAGTTAGCTGATGCTTATTCCCCGGATACCGTCATTTAGGTTACTTCACTAGTGCCTGCATTATGTTATTAATGGTGTTGGTATGTTTAAAATCTGCAACTGTGTACCTTTTGGAAGTACAAATTGTTAGGACATTAGTTGAGGAGGCACTGGCCAATAATTGCTGAGAGTAACCTTGTTCTACACTCCATATAAAAGCATGAAAAGGCTTAGTTCATCTCAAATGATTATTAGAAATTGGATTCTGGAGGGCTATATAATAAGAAGAGCAATCTCTTTTTTTATTTGATTTACCACCTTCCCTGGATATTCAAAATTCAGGGAATAAAGAATCCAAATGTTGGGAAATGGTAATTGGAAAACAATATCAGTCTGAACTTGAAGTTTAACAAATTAAACTCCCTCGGAAGAATGGAGTATGAGATTGAGATCAACATATCTGTTTCAATGTATGACCTACATTCCTGTTGGTTGCAGATGAACATTTGCCATGCTTCTATACTTTTATGCACAATGTTTGTCTTAAGTCTATATGTTGTATAGTAAGAGTTTATGAAGTTATCATTTTGAAGATCTGAATTTGTTTATTGAAGAAATTACCCAGCAGTTCACTTTATTAAATTACCAATTGATGTTTAAGGCCGCGCTAATTTTTCATATGTAGTCTTTACGAGATTTTTCTTGTGAGCTAGTTTTCTTATATGATGCTTATATTTACTGGTACAGTTACTCACCAAACATCAAAGAAATCAGAGTGGTAAGCCACCGTAAGGTCAGGAGAGCAAGATTGTACTATCTCAGAGACAAGCTTCCGAGATTCTCCACTTTCAAGTGATACTCGAATACCCACTTTTCCTCACGTTCTTCTTCGAACTAGTCTGCTGAACCAGGATAGGTGCTGCGGGGTTTTAATTTTTTAATTTCAATTTGTTCTGTTGTAGAATATATCATTTTTCTTCCCCTTAGTGTATCTTCCCTTAAAATAAAAAACAAGTGTACTGAACCTTAATAGTATTGAGAAATTTGAAGTGTTTCTTCTGCATCACTAGTTTATACGGTAGAAATCTAAGCTATGAAGAAAATATTATTTTAGTTTATTAAAATGGAGGATTATAGCAGTAAAGGTTTAAAATCTAGAGTCATAATGTAATAATCATGTTCTGAATTTCTCAAGTTTTGTTTATCGTATGTCTAAATCTGGACGAAATATGTTTTTTCATGGGCATGCTGCCTATATGACAAGTTATTATGTTTGAACAACCTATGTCATCCATCATCTTTGTGGACCTGATTAGTGATCACTTGTTTAAAGGTCGACGATGAAGCTCCGTTTTTTATTATCCTGTTATCTTTGAAATATCTACACTTTTATTTTGATCCTAGTGATAAATTCAATAATCATTCCCAGCTTTTTGAATTCTGATTTATAATCAAGTTGTTTTCATAATGGTAAATACGTTGCTAGTGTTTGAAAATTCTTCTTGCTTAAAGGAGAAATAATATATATCTATATACTTAAATTAGAATGTCAGATTATAGGTATGATAAGTACTGATATGATAGTATGATAGATATAAATAAAGATGGTAAAACGTAAAAAAATTATAATTTATCCAGTTTCGTCATTTTAGAAGCAATGATGAATGAAAATTTTGTTTCCTTTTATTATAAAATATTTAAATAATAGAATGATACTTTTATTTTATTATATTTTAATTCATCATACATCATTACACTTTCTGGTAATCGACACTGAGTGAATTGGTTGAATAATGATATATAAATTATTATAAAATTTTTAATATTGTTTTTGATTTTCATTTCCATTCTTTATTCTAAATCCAGACATAACCTAGAATAATGAAATGCTTATAAAATTGATCTATCTAATGAAATTAAAATAATTGAATTAAGAAAATGAAAATCAAATAAATCCAAAACTGAATAAATTAAACAGTAAACTTAAGATAAAATAATCAAATGATATTTTTTTCTTGAAATAAATCCAATTCAATCTGGTCTGTATCGTCAAAATAATAGGAAATAAGAATAAAGAAAAGATTTAAAAAAGACGCGTGCATAGAGGTAGCTAGGAGGTGGCACCAAAGGTGCGAGACAGCGAGTGACTTAGAGTGGTGTTTCTTTGGGAGTCTGGAGGAGTTTTTAGAGCAAACGAAAGGCGATCTCCGTGGCTAAAATTTTGCATTATTTGGGTTTTGGACTTTGTAGCCATCGGTGCCCCATGCTCCTCGTTTCACCACACATACACTATTTTCTTTCTTTCTTGATGATGATGTCACTCTAATTCATTTCATTTCCCCATCCCCCATCTCTTCTTCCTTCTCGTCATGACCGCCTCTCAACTCATCTCCGTTAGTCCCGACGAACTCCGCTTCCTTGGTACGTTGCCTCTCTTCTTCTCCATCACTATCCTCTACCTCTCTTCTTTTTTATTCCATTCAATGTTAACTCATTCACCATTTTCCTTCAATTAATTGAATCAGAAACAACAAACATATTCTTACGGAACTATAAGCTATTTATTAGATTCTCTTGAGCATTATCAAATTTGTTTTCATGTATTATTGGAAATGCGCGGTTTATGTTATTTAGTTATTCTCATGATATCCCTCTAACTCTAACCAGTTGAGTTGGAGAAGCAAACATTTTGCGATCTTAAGGTCCTCAATAACTCGGAGAACTATGTTGCTTTCAAGGTACTCTTTCAATTTCCACACACTCTTGCTTCATTCTAATTGCATTTTATTCAAATTTATTATTGTTAATTTGGTGTTGGATAGGTCAAAACCACTTCTCCAAAGAAATACTTTGTGCGACCTAATACCGGTGTTGTACAGCCCTGGGACTCTTGTATCATCAGAGGTGCTGCTTCGTACTATTTATAAGGCTACTTCTTTCATTGATTGAGATATATGTATTTTCTTAGTTCGGTAAATGAAATGAAGCTTTTCATATCTTCAAAATCCAAAGAGCATTTAATACTGTATTCTCTAAATAACTAAAAGATGAATTAAAGAAGAGTAATAAATGTTAATTCTCATTGCTTAACGAGTTAACCTCTGCTATTTGGATAAATTTATCCAAATGGGAGACTATAAGCATGTGAATTGATTACTGAATACACATCCAATGAACATAAATTTAGAAGTATGCTGTTTCATGCAATACATGGGTAGAAGAAAACGGGAAAAAATAGCCTAACTGGTTGACTAGGTCTATGAAAACTGCAAATTTCGATTGATCCAAAGGTCACGGAATGGATGTTTTTCTTCCCTGCATTACTAAGGACTAGGAAAAAGTGATTAAGAGCTTATATCTGGGCATGTGATACACTGTTTCTGGTTTTTATGGTTCCAATTGATCTGTTATTTGTTTAAATATATACACCTACTTCAAACCAATCATATTTATGTTATCTGCTTTTGAGCCTGTTGCTCTTCCCAGTCTAAGGTATTAGAGTTTGTCATATTGAGCCAACCAAAAAAAAAAAAAAGAGTTTGTCATTGACCAATTTTTACATTGTACAGTCACCCTCCAAGCCCAACAGGAATACCCTCCAGACATGCAATGTAAAGACAAGTTTCTCTTCCAGAGTACAACAGTGAATCCAAATACTGATGTTGATGATCTCCCACCAGATACTGTAAGAGAGTCAAACACTGTCCTTTATACAGGATCAACTATTTAATTTGAAAATAAAATATTGATCACCAATACTTCTATTTTGACTTGCAGTTTAATAAGGAGAGTGGTAATTCAGTAGAGGAGTTGAAATTGAGAGTTGCATATATCTCTCCTACCTCACCTGAAGGAAGCTCTGAATATGATGCATCAAAGAACTCACAAAGCTTCTATACCTCTTCTGTGAGTATCTTCTCTTCCACCATACCCTTCATGCAAGTCAGTTTGAACTTTGAAGTTCCATTTTTATTATTTATTTTGAATTTCGTAATTTTATGTATTTAATCATAATGCCATAATATGTTATGTTTCAAGCTGGAATCCCCTCATGGGTGGGGTCCCTATGCAAAGAAACTTCACATACTTGAAACAGAAAAGCTTAAGAAACCTGATTAAGAGGTTTTCTATGGGTGGCTTCACTTGATGTCATAATTCTTGGGTTTTGTGACTGCATTAATTCCATCTTGTTGATGCCACAACTACTCGTATGGGCAGTACTTGCTGCATTTGGAGGAAACAACATAGGAGTAGTATTTGAGAAAGCTAGAAGCCTAGAAAACCATATTGAGATTGATAAGACAAAATAAAAAATTGAAATCCAAAACATTGAAACTTCCTGCTATGGGACCCTTCTGATCGAAAAATATAAAAATGTGTTGCATCAATTTTCTCCTGTTTATAAAAGATCTGGTATCTAGTTTCCTCTGCTCCATTTTTACTTTCTATAGTTTAAAAATTTGTTTCCTCAGCTTTTAAATGGCATAAAACATCTAGCAGATTGTGCTCTCTACAAATTCCACCATGACAGAAGTGTGGAAGAAAAATTATGCTTCGGTCTCAAGTTAGTTAGGCAGAAATTATCTTGCGAAAGATACACATACAATTTTACCCATTGTGAGACTGTTTATAGATTATAGATTATACTTTCAGACTGAATTTGAAGTAATTACTTTTGTGACACCAGCTTATTTTTTAGGTTAAGAAAGTTATATTGGCCACTTTTAATTGCATTCATATTCATATGCATACTGAGTCTATCAGCAAAATGAATGGGTAGTTGCTTGAGTTCTATCTTCTGTATTTGAGTTATCATCTCTAAAACAGTACCCAATATTGCTAGTTATTTGCTCACTGTCAACCATTTCCTACATTTGTAGCATTTAGTGCCAGATGTTTAACTTTCTCTACATACCCTGTTCTACTGTTTAGATTAGCCAGTCATGCTTAAATAAATTTCCTTTTTTGAAGAGTCAGGCTTTACAGAATCTGAAGGAAGAAAGAGATGCCGCTGTCAGACAAACGAGACAGCTGCAACAGGAACTGGTAACTGTTTTACACATTTCCCTACATTGTTATTTTATCATAAGATTCAATTTGGAGTTGTTCCAAATATGCACACATGACGGTGACTAAAGTTGAAAGTGATGAAATATACAATTACTACAATTTAGAAGCCTAAATTGGAATCAACAATAATAATCATCCGCATGCACAATAACTCCACCCTCTCTTCCATCTTATCTTTTCTCTGTTCATTTACTTTTCCTTTTGCATCACATCATATATTCTTTTCTTTTTTCCATCTCTCTCTTCCTTTCACTTCCTACACCCCTAAATGCAAGTGTGTGAATATAATTTTCCTTTAGAGTTTCTTCCCCTTATAAAAAAATTAAATTAAAATGTAGAAGAGAAAAACAATAGAGCTATGAACTGGAGAAAATATCAGTGATTTGAGCCTTGGTAATTGACTATGTGTGTGTTTGGAAGGAACCAGTTAGGAATCCCATTTTGTGCTTTCCAAAGCAATCCAACTTTCCTAGACAACAAATGTGACTGGAGAAAATTGTTACTTCTCCGTTGAATGGGATGCAAGGTTTATACAAAAACAGCCTATATCATGAAGAGTTATTCTAGTTCTTTATCATTTTATTTTGGTGTCTTTTCCTATATGCTAGTACAATACTTTTTTATGTGGGCAATAATACAGACATGGCCAGTTTTTGAATTGCTTTTCTGATTCCAATTTAACGAGGCATTGGTTGAAAAATGAATTCAAATGAACTTTATTCACTGTACTAAAATTGGCCGTGAGGCTTGTAAAGCCTCCCTCTCAGAAACGGGGGCGAGCGGGAACATGAGATGGGTAAGAGCTAAAAGTGGTTAGTGAAGCCTTCTTTCTGTTGGGTGCCATGCAACACTCGAATCTATGATAGTTGTCTGTTGCATACTTGTATTCATTCATTATTGAGACTCGTGAGCTGTTGTAAATATCACTAATCCATCTGGTCTGTTGAATGTGTAGGACATGCTGAAAAGACGAAGAAACCGAAGAAGTGATCCTGGCTTTTCCTTCACCTTTGCCATTTTTGTGGGTCTCCTTGGAGCTTTACTTGGCTTTCTAATGAAACTTTTATTCTCTTCTCCATCTACAGAATGATCGACACTAGTCGATACATTTGCATGCAGACTCTCCGTATTGTTCACTGTATACGTGTAAAGTTTAATATTCTTTTGAATGAGATTTTTTCCAATATGCCTTAGTCTTACTGTACTACTATTGTTTGGTAGGGTAATAGATAGTAAATTCTTTTCTTAAAGCAGGCAATCACGAGCATAAAAGATGCAAGAGGAACGGGAGTGTTTATTATTCATTTATAATACACCCTAATACACTTACACGCCAACTTAAATACTTCAAAACAAGAAATCGAATTCCCTGGTAATTGACCTACACGGCTTGTTTAGCCCAATAACAACAAACAAGGAAAAAAGAAAGTTTGACGATCGCTTCTGAAGATGTTGATTCATCATTGCTGAAATCCAATTCAGTGTTATAGATAGGCCTTAATTCAACGACGATCTGTCTGAATATAATACGGGTCAGGCTAATATACAAACTAGTTGTTGTTAACAGTCTTAAAAAGTTTTCCTAACTTTTCAACTTCAGCCTATCGTGTGCATTATGGATATCGCTGGTTGGTTGCATGATTAATCACATTGTCCCTTCGTGTAGGTGTAATACCGGTAGAGATAATGCGAATGATGGGCATCTATCTGCCTGAGAAAAGGGCTAACCTTGAAAGTTTGGGTGTTGTGGTCGATTCTTTTATGTGATTCCTGATATTTTTCTTAGACACTCCTCATTCGGAAGTCTAGCTAGTCCAAGTAAGGTATACAACAAATATAACTTGCAAGCATTTGAAGCGTGAAGCATGGTAGGGGTTTGAGAATATATATATATATATATATATATATATATATATATATATATTCTTTTTTATACAAACCAGAGGAATTAATATTTATAACTTTATAAGTGAAATTGATATTTTAAAGTTTAAAATATCAAAATTAATGGGATTGGTTGCTGATGGGTCTACCTGCGATTGGTTGCATTACGTGGAATAATGGCATCAGAAAAATACCAAATATGGTACGGCATATGCATAGTAGACTTAAATGAAAAGGAAATAAACTTAAGTGGAACCTTCTGCAAAATTAGCCTTCGTCCCTTGATTGAAGTATTAAATACTCCTATATAAATATAAATTGGGGATCTTGAAATTCAAAGCCATATCTGCGATTCATCAAATTTGTGTTTTCCCGACTCCGATTGCAAGCAATGGACGCCTTCAATTCCTTCTTCGATTCAAGAAACCGATGGAATTACGATACTGTCAAAAACTTCCGTCAGATTTCTCCGGTCGTGCAGAATCACCTGAAGCAGGTTCGCTCCTACTTTTTAGGGTTTTATGATTGATTTTAATTCTTTCATCAGTTAGGGTTTACAAGAATTGAGGTTATAGAATCTTTTATTTGTAATTGTGATTGATTGTAGGTTTATTTTACTCTGTGTTTCGCCGTGTTTGCTGCGGCTGTCGGGGCTTACCTTCATGTCCTCTTGAACATTGGGGGTTTTCTTACTACAGTGGCATGCATGGGAAGCAGCGTTTGGTTACTCTCCACACCTCCTTTTGAAGAGGCATGCGTCTGTTTTTTTCTCGTTTGCCTTCGGTTGGTTCATTGGTTTGTGATTGTTATTCACCTGTCTTTTCTTTTGTTGTGATGTGCAGAGGAAGAGGGTGACTTTGTTGATGACCGCATCACTGTTTCAGGGTGCCTCTATTGGACCCTTGATTGATTTGGCTATTCATATCGATCCAAGGTATGTGTTGTGGTCAATGGATTGTGTGAGGATTTATACGATGCATTCTTTGCGCCCATGACCCTTGATTGGATTTGAATTAAATTTTTGTTTGGATAAATGAAAATCAGTCTATTAGAGAAGTTAAACGAGAAAGCTTCTGTAGAAGTTGAAGTGTACAAGTTGATTTTCACTTATAGGAAAAACTTAATTCATTTTACCTTTATCTTTTTCTCCTATAATTACTTTTTGAAAAATTTATTCACACGGGGCCTAAAGGTTTTTGTTTCTAGTTGATGTGCTTCGTGACAATTGGCTTATGCATTTTGTGAATGTTTTCAAGTTTTGGATAACTATGTGACATTATTCTTTTGTTGGTGCAGCCTTATCTTTAGTGCATTTGTGGGAACATCTTTGGCCTTTGCATGCTTCTCAGGAGCAGCTTTGGTTGCAAGGCGTAGGGAGTACCTGTACCTTGGTGGCTTGGTTTCTTCTGGATTGTCCATCCTTCTCTGGTTGCACTTTGCTTCTTCCATCTTTGGAGGCTCAACAGCTCTCTTTAAGTTTGAGGTATGTGGCTGTCATCATTCCCTTTTATGTGAAATTATCTTGGGGCAGTCTCAACTATTTCTTGAATATTTTCTTGAGTCTTAAACTGCAAAAAGATTTCTTACATGGGTTTTATTTCAATGATGTTGCAGTTGTACTTTGGGCTTTTGGTGTTTGTAGGTTACATTGTAATAGACACCCAAGAAATAGTTGAGAGGGCACACTTGGGCGATCTGGACTATGTAAAGCATGCCTTGACCTTGTTTACCGATTTGGTAGCAGTTTTTGTCCGGATTCTTGTTATTATGGTGAGTTTGATCGTTAAGCAACAACCTTTTTATATATTCTCTTCTACCTTGCAAATTTGTATTGACGGGATTTTTCCTGTTATTTTTCAGTTGAAGAATTCGACTGAGAGGAATGAGAAGAAAAAGAAGAGAAGAGATTGATTTTCTTACCAATCTGCTCGATTAACACTACACCTCGCTTGGTCTGTAATACATAAAAACAGCTGTCTATACAGTGTTTTCCACTTTTTAAGTTTGCTCCTCCTACTGTGCAGTTAGTCGTTTGTTTAGCAGTAGAACATGTTGACATGTTATGAAAATGTTTACATTACATTTGTTTTAAAGATGAAAATGGAAAGGGAGTGGGGAAGAAGTCAATGGTGAAGGTCCCTAATAAATTCTTACTCCAAAGACTCTTGAGTTTTTCTTGGGGAGCAAGTGGAATTCAGCGAAACACTTTTTTTCACACATTATTGAGTATATTTTATACTAGACTCGCCAAATCACGAATTTCATTATCTATTTAGCTTCTTTTTTCCCCTGTAGTCACTTGTTTTTCATTTTATTTTTTAAATATTGTGATATATGTTTTTGACGTTTTTTTATAATAAACATTGAATGTAATAAAGTATCTCATAAATTATTACTAAAAATTTATTAATTAAACTAGTTTTAAAAATTTTAAAGTTGAAGTTTTCAAATACGTTTTAAATTTCAATTTATTTTTCAATAATTTTTTTTTATTAAGTTCATTATTTTCTCTTAAATTTCTTTGGTACATAGACAACATTGGTTGCGTTCATATATTTGGAAAAAAAAATATTTAATATTTAGAAATGTTAAAAAATAAATTATCTAAATATATAGAATAAATAATAAATAAACTCCTTAAAAAAATCATGCCAATATGTCTTTCAGATAAAATATAAAAGACTTACCCAAAGGTTGTGTTTGAATAAAAAGATATAGGTTTAAATGTTTAATGCATGTATCTCCTTATAAAAATTAAAACTAAGGGTTAGTTTGAAAACCCTTAAAAATAGATTGGATTCTTTAATAAAATCGTTATAAATATAATAAGTTCTTTTAAAATATATATAATTAATTAAATTATAAAATTTATTTTATAATTTAATTAAGTTAAAATCATTTTGGTTAAAAATAAATTAAACCATTTTTCAATTTACTTGAATTGAAAATGTAGCATGTTCATTGATCATTAAATGATCAAACGGTTCTTATAATTATAACTTTTTCTTTTTTCTGCAAAAAATTATAACTTGTTATTTAATAACTACCTGAGCATTTAGTGAAAGAGAAAAACGAAAAACAAGAAAGAGTGGGAGGATGACAATTGACAAAATATCGACTGAGAAAATCTCAACTTCAAAATAATTTTAATGGATAATAAATTGGTTGGAAAAAAAAGTTTACTTTACATGTTTGATTCAACGGCAAAACCAAAAAATACAGATCCATAACGTGAAAACCTAAAGTTATATGGAGTAATTTCTATATTGGCGTGAGGTTTCAAGGTGAATTTTGCCAGATTTGATTCCAAACCAAACATGTTGTACAAGAACGAAATGATGTTGGTGAAAAACATCAGCAGAAGCATAAAATTTCAGTTTTTTTATGTAAAACAGAAAAATTAATTACAACGAATGAAAAGGATGCCTATAGCATCTGCCAAGAGCGGAGAGCCTATCCTGAAGATCAAGAGGGAACGAAGGGAGTGGACTCCAAAGCACCTCTTTTTGCCTTCTTTAAGGGTATATCAAAACCACAAATTTCAATCATAGGATATGAAATGAAACTATGAATCTTAGCAACCATCAATATTAATTTTGAAAGTACCCAGCGAAGGAGCCGCTCATCAGTATTATTTGTAAGAAAAATTGCTTGTAATGCAGTTAATAGAAAAATAATTTATACTGATAACATTATTCTTCTCATAATTATTTCTTATAAAAATTATTTGTGGAACACCTTGTATTGAAACTATCGGATTATATTTAGATATCTAATTTTTAAAACTTCCCGAACATTCCATAGTGGACAACGAATAAGCTGGCGGTGGCCAAAGTTAAATTTTATGTCATAATAGAAATATATTATATATAAGCTTTTTTTATCCCAAAAGCAGGCGAGGCAAGACCATGGCCACGCCACGGAACCAGGCAGGATCCAAAAAAGATCATAACTCGTGATGGATATCATTTCATTTTACTTAATGCTCGACCAAATCTAAGTCCATGGCCACTTTTTGACTTTTTCGTATTGTCCATTGATGTTTTTTTTTTTTTTTCTCTTACATTGTCTATATTTACACACACTCGACTCGTAGAACTGGTAATTATTAATGTGAGAGGCAGGATAATTGTTACAGAATAATTGGTCAAGTATTTTTTTTATGCAAATTGGTCAAGTATTTTAACATAAAAATAATGTCATATAGTATAAGAATCCTATTGATAGATTATTGTATCAAAATACTTCACTTCAAAGTTCTAGTTTCAATTTGAAATATATGGTCATCAAAAGAATCCAATTCGCCCATTACAATGTTTAATAAATATAGTTGTCAAAATTCGGTTTGATCATTAATCTTGTTGAGATAATAAGTCAGTGGATGAATGGTTCAATTAGTGAATCAGTAATTGATCTGATTTAATACGATATATATTAAAAATTTAAAGTTATATGTATATCTATTATATATAAATATATAAAAAATATTATTTGAGTAAAAAAAATTCATCCAAACTCCAAAATTTAAAACAACAATTGGTAATAATTCAAAATTTATTTTTTTTAAATTCCAAAAAAATTTATAAAACTAATCAGGTTAAATCAGTTCAATCTTCAAAATTCAAAACAACAATTGATAATAATTTAAAATTTATTTTTTTAAATTCCAAAAAAATTTATAAAACTAATCAGGTTAAATTAGTCCAATCGGAATTTAGTAACCTATCCGGCCAAATTTGATCAGATCATTTCGGATCAATTGTAAAATTGATTCAATAGTCAAACCAGCCTAACTAAGTTATCGAATTTCAATCCAATCAGTCCAAATAGTCTGATCCGACCAGATTTCACAACTATTTTAATAAATTTCAATGTTAAACAATAATACAAACAGTGGAAAGGATTGCCAAACTCTGAGGTTTTTCACTTTTTTTATTCCGAAGGTAGTAGGCGTGTAGTGACTAGTGTAACATCAATTGCATTTGTGTCAAATTAGAATGCTTCAATAATGTGCCAGGCTTAGGTCATTACTCATTCGACTCATCCCGTAAAGTCACCACGTTACCCATTAGAAAAAAATATATGCATTGATTATAGGCAGAGAAAACAAGTCTAATAAAAGAGTAATATGTACACAATGTTTAGCTTGATTAAAACTAAATTAGTTTTGAGCCCCAAAAAACTGTAAATCAAACAGATATACTAATACATATTATTTTTTGTCTATACTAATAGTATTTAACTTCAAACGAAAGAGTATTTCATGATCTTTAAAGTTTAAAGTCGAGAAGTTTTCCAATTTTTAAAAGGAAAAGGTGCCATCTCAACTCACATTAATTCCTTGGTGCCCATTTCCATGCCAACATGTATTTTGGTCAGTTGCAAATCCTGATCAGAACCCACCTTCCCTTTTTGCTTCTTTGCACAGTCTAATCCATAATATTATTACCCACATATGTTACTATTATTAATAGTCTTTTGTATGAAACGCCTCTGTCAATCTGACTCAATCTTCCCATATAAGCCCAAATGGGCCTAATACTTCCACTTAATTTATAGGGTGGTTACATTTACTTGTCGTTTCTAATTGGGAAGTATTCCATCTCCCAAATTTGGATGACATTATTGGATAAAAAAACTTTGATTTACCTTTACCTAATATGTTTTCGTTACATGGATGGATTGGAGGGTGAAAAATGCCACACTAACTGAGCCGAAATAACCTGAAAAAGAGAAAATGGAATACAAACATAAAAAATGTTTAGGAAATTAAACAAAAAGGTTTATACACGCGCACTTAAAAATTGATTCCGTAAACAAAGAGTTGAAGAAAAATATATGAAGTTGATATTTAAGTAATGAAAAAAAAAATACCAATAGATGAGAAGACAGAAATATGAGTGGAAACTAATAGACAAAGAATATCATGAGTTTAATTCTAAAATCAAATAACTAGTGAACCAATAGATTTGTGTTAATTATAATATTAATGGTTAGATAATGACATGGAGGAGTTATTAACTTATTATGTGCTATAGATAAGAAGATGAAAAATCAAATAAATAGTGAACCAATAGATTTATGTTAATTATAATATTAATGGTTAGATAATGACATGGAGGCGTTATTATGTGTTATAGATAAGAAGATGAAAAATTGACCAAAAAATATTATGTTTTTACTATATTTATTCTCAAATACGTTAAACTAAAAGTAAGAAATAAAGTGCATTAAAAATAGTTTACATCTGATTTACTAAATCTAATTTTAAAATCAGTTTTCAAAACAATTTCCTATAATTTTTAAAAATGGTTTATTCAAAGTTCAAGCACATACTCGAAAAATATAAATTGTGATAGTGAAACTACAATATGCACTCATTGCTAGTTCCCCAATGCAAATGGCAATATGAAGGGTAGGTGTGTGGAGTGGCGTGAACCATGACACCCAACTGAAGCATAGTGAAATGAGCTTTTCCAATTCAATTCCAATTCCAGGTGTTGTTTGGCATTTCATTTGCAGTTGACGTAAGTTGGTTGCATCCTTTGGCTTTGGGTGTCTCTACACCCGTCAAACCAATCAATACATACCACATTCCATCGTATTCTTGTATTATTAGTGCAGATGATGGTGTTTTTGGTATTTTTCTAGATTGTGGTTAAACTTTAAACTTTAAAGGGTTCGTGTTTGCACCTCTTTCTTTTTTACTTCCAACCTAAAGTTTTGTACTTCATGACGTGCGAGTCACGGACCCACTTAGGTTTAGCCCACAAGTACAAAAGAGCCCCTCCTCTCCCAAAAGTGTAAAGGTATTATTATAAATTAAAAATATTAAAAGTATTATCAATAGATCCTTATCATTATTAAATATGTTTTTTTTTATAAAAAATTGTTTAAAAGTTAAAACAATAAAAAATGTAAAAATAGATGACTTGGTAACCTACCAAATAAAAAATGCATGAATTATCCAAAATACAAGCATAATATTACAATCATAAAAATATTATCTTACTGATTTACAGTGACGTCAATTCTCTAATTAAGCAATTATCACTAATCAAATAAATGTAAAATTCATAAGAATTCACAAAAGTTCATATTCATCAAAACAATAACTAACCAAACAATATTTAATAATTAAAAAAACTAACAAATTAATAATTAATATTAACTTTTTTTATATAAAAAAGATCAACTCAATGGGTCAACCTAACACACCTCTTTAGCCGTTGGGTTGATAGATTGAAAGGATTGATGAATTATAAAACCCAATCCAAATGGTTATAACAAGTATAGCAATGATAATTGAGAAAAAAAAATGTTAAACAATAAGCAAAATCAAGAGATATAAGTTTTTTTTTTCTGAAATAACGTTTGATCAATGCTCTATAGTAAAAAAATACTTGTAATTGAAAAAGAAAATACATGTAATTATTAATGTAAAAAATCATAGCAATTATTTAAATAATCTAACAACTACTTTTCAATATATTATAATGTTTAGCTGAAAATAAAATCCAGTGAAACTAGGGGGGGAAAATGACCTAGCGAAGCGAAAATGTGTGGAGTGAGAAAACTGGGTGGCAACCATTTAGATTTAGGTGGGTAGTGGCTGGAATATAAGTGAAAATGTTGGGGAAATCTTTTTCGCCATTAGAAAAAGAAAATTGGTCATTGGTTACACCGAGATTAGGTTTGTTTTCTTTTCTTCTCCCACACCCATTTCCGTCTTATTTTCTATTACTTTTATTTATTCCACTTAATAAAACGACACACAACTTTTTACGTCTCAGCACATGAAATCGATTCTACACCTTACCATTTTTCCTGTACACGTGGTCAAATGTTAGGTCATAGCTGCTCGGTCCCACCACGATTTTGTAAGCACAGATAAAAAACTAAGTTAATTAAAAAACTTAAAACAAAACACTTTTGTTATATAAACTATATCCAATTATTTAATTTTAATACTTTACGGTTTATAAACGTATGTATTTATACACTTGAAAAATTATAAGGATTCTTAAACTAAAATCAAATATTTCAGTTTAAAAATATCCAAACTCTTTATAGAAATATTTTAAATTAACGTGATTTTATAAAATTGATTAAAATTGATTTTGAAACATAAGGTTATTTAAAAAATTGCAATAAAAAATAATTTTAAACGTGTAATCATGAAAATGATTTGGGTCTAATTCATGTTATAAATATAACAAACAACATGACTAAATATATACATATTAGAATAAATAATATGACTAAAAACAAGTCAAATGATTCTAGATTTGTTCTCTTTAAATAAGTTTTCAAATTAAAACCATGAAAATATTTCATACTAATATTATTGTATAACAAAAACAACATGACTCAAGTTAGTGTTAATGCA
>PYAF01000142.1:1130391-1163130 GCA_007407185.1 Glycine tomentella | reverse complement strand
ATTTGACTTATCTAAAATTAAGACTTTGTTTGACAAGTTATTTCAACTAATTTCTCACTATTTTTATTAGTTAAAAAATTTATTTGACGTTTAGTAAACAATTTTTTTAATAATTTTTTAGTAGTTTCTAGCGATATTTGAAAAGTTACTTGAAGTATTTTTTTAAATACAAATTTCTAATTTTTTTATATTTTCTATCACTTTTATTCTTGACATATGTATTCATTTGGTTGTTATTTTTTAAAAATAAATTATGATATTATTATTTTTTTATTATTTTACAATTTTCAATTACTTTAACATTTTATTTTATCAAATATTTATATTTTAATAAGTTATTTTTCAACTTATAACTAACTTTGCAGCTTTCAATCAACTTTTTTAACTTATTTCACTTAACATAGCCTAAATTGAAACACATCAAACCTGAATTCAGACAAATCCTTTATAGGCTTATAAGTTGATTTCATCAGCCAATAAGCTATTTTGATAAAATTAAATATGTAAACATGAAAATATAATATTTCATATTTTTATTATGAGTTTTGAAAAATTATCCATGCTTATTGTTTATTTAAAATTAGTAATACCACAATTTACTTTATTTCTATTTACAGATTTACTTTATCTCTATTCATAGGATTAGAATTAGAAAATTTATATTCCTACAAAAATATGAAAAATTATTTTTAACTTGATTATAACTTTTATTCCAATTATTTTTTATTTTAATCATTTTTCTTAAGAATATTAAAATTTAATCAAAATTATTTTTAAATATCTCGAAAATAACATTTTTAATCATAATATTCCACAAAATATAATTGTTGAAAACACAATATTATAACTCAAAAACACCCCAGAAATATTTTATCAAAGAAAGAAATACCCCATAATGTATGAATTCACGAGGGTTTGGAACACAATTGAACCGATCTTAGCATAAGAAAACTCCACACAATAATAACCCGGAAGCAAACTGAATAAAAAATGTAAAAAGGTTGGAAGCTATAAGAACAGGTTGGCCTAGGACAACCAGTTATGAGTTTTAATAGGACCCACCTAGCTTATGAACCTCAATATTATATTTCTACATTTATATTTTTTTTTAACGAACATTTATATTCTATTTAAAAACAAAATAAGATAATTTTTTTAAATAAAATAATAAAGCCTCGTAGATCTAAAATATCATTTTGCTTTAATAAATGAACCACCAGTGAACCTGACAGTCTGTTTACTTTTTTTCCTAAGCTTGGTTTAGCGTTAGTGATGAATGATGATGTGTTAACCTAACCATTGTGAAAAAAATTATGGTAGAAATGACATAATTTATGAATTATCTTTAATTTGTTGGTGTATTACATCTATGAGTATTTTTTATTGATAAATATTAAATTTTATCAGTTTTATTAGAAATATTAATGAGATACACTTATCTGTTTTAAGGATCTAGATTTACATTAACCTACTGAATTGAAAATTATTTTGTGCATAATTGCATATTGTGACACGTACACTTATCTTACTTGAGCGTCAAATTAAAGTTGAAAAATGTAAAGACTATTACTTGATTTTCATTTTTAAACATTTAGTAATAATTAAATATTACTGCTGTAAAAAAATAATTAAATATTACTAAAGAGACGCTGAAAAGATTAAACTATTTTCTCATATTATAGCATGAAATGACTTTTTACCTGCAATTTAAAGGTTTAGCTGTGTTGCATAAAAAAGGAGGGGAATGGGTTAGCTGGTTGAATTTGGTCTGGATGCGTGATCTGACCAGTTGCTGATTTACAATTACAAGTTCCTAAAAGACATTATATATATATATATATATATATATATATATATATATATATATATATATATATTCGAAGGACCTAAAGGGCACTATAAGTGAAGGAAACGTTTTAACGTTGGTCGAAAAAAAAGTTTCTAATAATGCAAGACATGTTCTTTGCAATTACCTTTTTTTGGTAACTCTTGCAATGACTTTCAACCATTCGATTTGTCACTCATTGGGTCTTTTTGGCCGTTTGATTTGATAAAGTTTTCAGAAGAGGTGCAACTTGTATGGCAATATGTTTTTGAGCTTAAAAAACAAAATCTTCTGTTTTTATATATTCTTTTTCTTTTTCAGAAAAAAGACTAATGACTCCATCATATTCTTCCATAATCTCTCAAGCTGACCTGTGGCAAGAGAGGGTTGGACCAAATTTCTTACCCAAAGTACACATTAACAAGGAAAATTACAAGGCACCAAAATAGTCAAATCCACCATATACCCACTATGAATCATGGAACACACTGTTTGTCATATTATCTTCCTAGATTTTAATTTTTATGATGAGAAGATAACATTTGTTTAATTTGGAGAATAAAATTTTAAAAGTTAAGAACTTCGGTTTAATCTTATGGTTTGAATATGAACTTTCCATTTTTTCATTGCTCACTCTTTTAATATATTTTTGAGAACAAAGTAAATAATTTGAGGTAAAAATTAAAAATATTAGTGCAAAAAGACATTCTTGTCCAAACTTAAAAGTTATTTATATATGTAGGTAGTCAAAATAATGTTATAAGTTAAAATAAAATGTTAATAATTTATAATAATTGAATGTAAAAATATTCTGGAGAAAAATAACATCAAATAAAATTATTTTTATAATAATTATAGATAATATAATTTGAATGTATTTTGACGAGAACAACAAAATGTAGAACAACAATGCTATTTTATTATGAAAATGTTCACACGAAGCCCGTACAAAAATACTTGTCTAAACACTATTGGTTCAATATTAAACAATACCCATTTACGGAAATCAAAGGCAGATGGGGCATAATGGGTTATAACAATGTCAGTGCGTGTACATATTCCGATACTGATATTCATAAAGATAAACACTATTGAATTTCTTGTTATCAATTTAACTTTAAATTTCTTATTAACTAACAATTAATGCGTGTTTTCAAACTATGATTTTACTCAGTTTTAAACATTTCTATAACTATGTCAAAGCCTCAAAGGCTTTGTGCTTTGAGTGATACCATGCGAGATTCATGTGGCTATCTCACAATCACATGTCCCCTTAATCACCGTTGGATTGAGACCAAATTACTTTTTTATTTTTATTTTTATGGGAGAGACTAAATTACTTAGAACTTAAATTAATACTTGTAAATTGTAATTTGGCTATTTATTTGATTTGTATATCAACAGTGGTAGGACCCTGGCATCAACCTCCCTTGTCTAATCCAACGGCGATTATGGTCTGTGACCACAAATAGTCACAGGCAAATTTATTCCTTTATTTTTTAAACAAAATACCACATTAAATACTTATCAACATCATTTCATCACACACGGGACAATATAAAATTACGACTTAGCATTCACGTCTTATAAAATAAAGGAAAAAAAAACTATTCATAGCAGCAGGAACAAAAATCACGAAAGGCCAAAAACATCTCCTTGTTTCTTTCTCCTTTTTTTTAGTGGGTTTCCTTTTTCTTTCTTTTTTTCCCCCTCTTTCTTTCCCTTCAAAATATAATCAGTTATTATAAAATCACAACTCTTTGAAACACACAAAAAAATTGGACGGAGAAGATCGGAATACTTTTAGGTTTTATTATTATTTGTTGAGGATTTGAAAATATATGATTAACAAAGAAGAAAGTCCATAGTCAACAGGATATATGCAATAATATTCCCCTACCCCTCTGTTTCCTTTATAATAAGATGAGTTAATTGTTTTTAAATTTTAAATTAATTAAACAATAAAAAAAAGCAAAATTGAAATATTTCAAATAAGATCAACAAAATTACAAAAGAGAAAAAAAAAAGTTAAACAGTAAATTATATTTGCATCCTTATATTTTTTCTCAAATTTCATCTAATACTCCTCTTTTTTTGCATTTTACAAAAATCTTATAATTGTTTAGCTCACATTAGATTCATATCTCCTATCTTCTAAACACATCATTTGCTTCAAATTTTGGTATTTTGATCCTGTATTTTTTTTTACTCCTTTCTTTGAAATATTTTTTTATGGCAAGGTGTTTGATATAATGTTTCAATCAATCAAGAACTCCAAGACACATCTTAATGTTGAACTGAAAAGATGCATTGAAAGTGGGGGTGAACAACATGAAAATAAAAGAAGAGACAATAAAGATTTAATAATATAGCATAATGTGAAATTAAAGATAAGGATGTAAACAAAATGACTAAAAGAAGAGACAAAGATTGAGTAATTCAACACAATGTGTGTAATTGAAAGAGAAGAAGATGTGAAAATAAAAGAAGATTAATTGTAACATTGACAAACTAAATGACAACTGTTTTACTTCGGATGAGATCTTACTGTTTAGCGTACCTAGGATGAGAAATTGATTGGTAAATAGTATACTTTTAGTTTTTAAAACCATAAAATAAGAAGAAATCAAAAAGCTTTTATTTATTATATGCAATTTACCAAAATATACAATCCCTTTTCAAATTATTTATCACTTACATTTTCACTCACATATTTATTTACATCTTCACTCGGGTTCATTCACATTTTCACTCACAAGTTTCACATGTTTATTCACATTTTCACTAGGCATGACAACGGGGCAGCGCGGGGGCGGGTATTGCATTCCCCGTCCTCGCCCCCGACTCAAGACCTCTTCCTCAAACCTGCTCCCGATCCCCGTCGGGTTTTAAAACTCATTCCTATCCCCGCCCCGCCCCAGCTATTTGATTAAAATTTTTAAAAAATCAAAAATAATATAACTTTTTTTATTGGAAAAATTGAAAGAAAATGCTAATTAAGTAACAAAAAAAAAATAACAAAATCACATTTAAAATATGAAATCATAATTTAAAAATTAAAAAACAAAATTAATCAATTCAATTAAAAAAATTACAAAATAATATATTTTTTTCTTTTTTTAATATTATTTATTACGGGGCGGGGGCGAGTATCAGTAATCCCATACCCGCCCGACCCCTGCTTTTGGCTTTCGGGGAAAACCCGAACCCGATAAATTCAGTTTTTTCCCATTAAAATCGGGACGGATTCGGGCGGGTACCATGGGTTCAGGTCCATTGCCATGCCTAATTTTCACTCACATTTTCACCCAGGTTCATTCACATTTTCACTCATAGGTTTCACATGTACATTCACATTTTCTCTCAATGGTTCATTCACATTTTCACTTACATGTTCATTCACATTTTCTATCATATTTAGTTTCCAAAACTCATCATTTGTTCTACTAACATATATATGAATATAAATTGAATTTTTATTCCCTACAAACATTTTCAGCACATCATGATCAGTCTTAAAGGGAAGAATTTTACCACAATAAAATGAAACCACAAAATAAAAATGATGACATGGTAAGTCTAAGTCATTAGCAATATTTTTCACATAGTGATCACTTATAAGAAGAACCTTAGCGTGAACACAAATTGTGGAATAGGAAGAGAAATAAAGACGCTTGTGAACAAAGAGGAAGAAACAAATGCATTCGTGAACATCACGAACTGGAAGAGAAACTCACTCTTAGATGGTGAAGACAGTGAATAAGATGAAGATGAACAATGAAGAAGAGTTTGCGAAAGAAGAGGAATGAAAAGTGAAGGTCATGAGAGGAAGAAGAATTCGTACCCGCTGAACACTTAGAAAGAATTCAAGAACAGTAGGAAAAAGAAGAGTAAAAAACTAATGAACATTAAGGAGAAATGAAAGGAATACTAAAATGGAAAGAATCCTAATTAATTGAGATAAGATAATTTTAGTTTTACAATTAAAATATAAGGACAAATATGTTTGCATATTTTAATTGACTTTAATTAACTAAAGAAGGATAAAAGTAATTTACAATGAGTAGAATATTGAATCAAATTTGAAAAAAACAGCCGAGGATGTTAATGTAATTTAGTCTTTTCTTGATTATACAATACAAGAGGTCACATACACAGACCTGCTCTCCCTCTGTCTTTCTCTCTCAACATTCTACCTTCTTTTCTTTTCCTCTTTTCACAGCCATTTCTGAGATTCCTCCAATGTTCTTCTCTCTTCCATTGGATTGTACAGATTCCCAGCTAGACTACACACATCAATCCCTTCAATTCTAGTTGCTGTGGGATTGTTTGTTTATGTGGAAAAAAATTTAAGAACAGACAAAACTTTTCTGGGTTTATTGGTTTCTGCTTTATATTTTTTTTTCCTCTGCAAACTATCATTCTGGGTTTGCTCACAAAACAGAGCCTTTCAATATAACTGTCGTATTTTTTAGAAAAAAAATTCCATTTTTCTTAGCTTTTTTGTCAAAAGATTTTTTTTTCTTAGCCTTTTCAGATAACTGTCATTTTTTCTGCAAATTTTCTTCATATTCCTTTTTATTAATTTGCGGAAAAAGATTGAGACATGGGCAAGCAAGGGCCTTGCTATCACTGTGGAGTTACGAGTGAGTTATTGTTTCTCCAATATATATTTTTCTTTTAAGTTTTGACTTTTTTTTTTTTCTTTTCCAAAGAGTGAAGCTGGATATTTGTAAATTAATATGCGTTGAAGGAAGAGTTGCTGACCAATATAAATTATGAAAAATTATTTGTTCTCTGTGTAATATTCTGGATGTATACGAATTTAGAATTACAACTAGTGTTGTTGCCCAGAGCATTTGCAATTGAAAGTTGTGAAAAATTGTGTTGATTTCTCACTTATATGTGTCTTTGCACTCTTTTGTTGTTTTTTTTCCTTGTCCATGTTCCAAATCCAAGCCAGTGTAACTGGTGCAAATTTAAGCTTGTTCATTGAATCTGCTCCTTGCATTGATAGGAACAACACCTACAGCTGTTAAGGTCTTTATCAAAGAGTCAACCCAGAGTTCATGTCATTACTGTCTCTTGAAAGGATTTTTCCAAATTGTTTTCATTTTCTCTTCAAAGCAATTTCTCACTGTGCCTGAAGATATTGGACAAGCATTGCATTCATCCCTTAGACTTGTCTTACTACTTCCCTCTTTCTGGCTGATGAATAATCAGTACTTGTCCTCTTTGTTATTGTCTTTTCTATTCTTCTCAATCCGAAACTATTAATATATTTTCGAAATACTTATCAGTTATCACCTTAATAGAACTAATCCTGCAACTTAAGACTTTCACTGCTTTGCTTACAATTCCAAAGCACTTTCCAAAGTGTTGAAGTCATTGCAACTGGTTTTCTGTTCAATACACTAGCACGGTCTTTTGCATATAGATAGTACAATGGTTGCAGTCCCTAAAACAAGGGAATGTTTCATTTAAATTTTCTTAACTTTGATATCTTGAGTGAAACTTTCCAGTTACTGTCACTCATTTCAGCTAAACTGCAATCATTGTCTTCACTATGAGTCTACTAGTGTTCTTAATTTGAGTCTTGCGTCCAACTGCTTGAGGTAGAAAATCAATATTGTTTTTCTTGTAAGAGGTTATTGACGTAATTACGTGTATTAGTCTTAAATATTTAAAACCAGCTGGCTAACAAAAGTTAAATACTCATCATTACTAAAAGGAATTTATAGTTCCTTATTTAAGTAAATACTGACAGATGATATTATCCGAACCTTGAAGCTTTTGTTGAGTTCAGCTTTCTAGTATATGAAAGATACTACCTGCTGTAAAGTATTTTAATCCAAGAGGTTTAAGGTGTTTCCCAGCATCAAGCTTGACATGTATTGTTTTTATACGCATCATGAATTGAATTATCAAGAAAATATGAATATGTGGTTGTTAGTAGTCTATCAAATTTGTGTTACATCTCTATTCTTGATTACAAGGGAAATGTTTGTAGGTTTCTTACAATTGAGCATTGCAACAGGCACGCCACTCTGGCGCAATGGACCACCCGAGAAGCCAGTGCTATGCAATGCATGTGGGTCTCGATGGAGGACAAAGGGAACTCTTGCGAATTATACCCCTTTACATGCTCGAGCAGAAACTGATGATTATGATGATCAAAGGGTTTCCAGGGTAAAGAGCATATCAATAAATAAGAAGAAAGAAGTGGCATTGCTCAAACGAAAAAAGAACCATGATAATGTAGTATCTGGAGGGTTTGCACCTGATTACAACCAGGGATACCAAAAGGTTGTAGATGAAGATATAAGCAACCGGTCAAGTTCAGGATCAGTTATCTCTAACTCTGAGAGCTGTGCACAATTTGGTTATGGTGGCATGGATGCTAGTGATCTGACAGGTTGAATTAAGATCTTTAATCATAACTGATTACAGAAGCATTTATCATTTTGAAACAAGTATTGATTTTATTGCCTGTCCAGATTTATATTAGCACAATAAAGAAGTGGATAATGGAATGAAGGAAAATGAAAAAGAAATATATTGTGAAAACAGTTTCGTAGTCATTGGTTTTCCTAAAACAAAAACAAATGAACTTTGTTTTAACTATGTTCGAGTGTGCTCTTCATTGACAAAAAGAATTGAAGAAGTGGTTTTAATATTTTACTACCATGAAGCTCTAATTATACTTGCCAACATTTGTACTGACAAGTCCAATAATTAGACATGGTGGATTATTTGTTTTTTGTTTAGTGTGTAAAAATATGTAGTACTTTTCTCTCCCAATAATAGAATGTCAAGTCTTGCATATATTTTTCATCTGTCTAGTTCATTATTAGTTTGACTTAGATCAAGAACTTTTACTTTTGTGTTATTATGCAAAAACATGTAATCTCCCGCATATAAAACAGGTAACCCATTGTCTTTGTCTTTTATGAAAACATGTAATTCTAATATAGATAGTTTGGTTAATGTAGGTCCTGCTCAGTCCGTGATCTGGGATGCCATGGTGCCTTCAAAAAAGAGGACATGTGTTGGTCGTTCAAAGCCTTCTTCTGTTGAGAAGCTAACAAAAGATTTATGTACTATTCTTCATGAACAACAGTCATATTTTTCGGCATCTTCTGAAGAAGATCTTCTTTTTGAAAGTGATACACCAATGGTCTCTGTTGAGATAGGACATGGAAGCGTTCTCATTAGGCATCCTAGCTATATAGCTCGTGAAGAAGAGTCTGAGGCTAGCTCTCTTTCAGTTGATAATAAACAATGCCCAATGAATGAGGCATATTCTTATTCTGGTGGCATTCTAATGCATAATGATCCCAGTCGCTTGAAGTCATCATCTCTGGAAGTTGAAAAAATCAGGAACACTACTGGTCAAGGAGTGCAGCTGGAACAGCTTAAAAGGCATGCTTTTGTACACTAGTTTATGGCATAATTTGTAGACAGCTATGATTGAGTATCATTATTTAATGTGACAAAAAAAACCCATTTTATTGTTACCCTACAAAACACATTTTGTTGGTTTCTGCCAACATAAAGTCTGTTGTTCCTGGATGTATGTTATGGATTTTATTTGTGCATGTAACTTAGTGAAGAATATTCAAGATAAATTTGCAGAAGTATTTTTGAAGAGACTAACATTCTATGTCGATATTAATGTTTCTGTTCTTTTAAATTTCAGTGACAAGTCTCAACTTGAAAGAGTACAAATTCTTGGCAATCATGAATCCCCATTGTGCTCAATAGATTTAAATGTGAGTTACACAGCCCTTCCCATTGTGCTCAATAGATTTAAATTATGTTAGTGCGTTAGGCTGTAACTGTAAGGCCTCAAATCTGTCCAATTGTTGAGTGCTTAACATAATTGCTATTATGTTTGGTTAGGATGTTGTAAACTACGAAGAGTTTTTGAGAATCTTGACAACTGAAGAGCAACAGCAATTACTAAAGTTACTTCCTGTGGTTGATACTGCTAAACTCCCTGATAGGTTAGATTCTATTTTTTCATTTGTAGTTTGTGATGTTTATGTTGCAATCGATAAAAGAACTTTCAAATTCCTATGTTATATAATTCTTATAAAAACTTTTAAATCTGTGTTGAGGGGAGGGGGCGGTGGGGTATATAGCAAGTCTAAATACATGATTATCTATATAGTTGATTTGTGCCAAGAATTTAATTTTCATCAGAATTTCTAACAATAATGTAGTAAATGATCTGTATTTTGTCTCAATGTCATGGACATTGCTTGAATATAATGTAGTGATGCTCTACAGTGCATTATATATAATATGATTTTAAGGGAATAGAAGGTGTTGAGACCTGAGACTTAGACCATCAATATTGACAACTTGTTTTGTTGTATTGGCAGCCTTAAAGTCATGTTCAATAGCTCTCAATTCAAGGAGAACTTAACTTACTTTCAGCAGCTTCTTGAGGAGGGAGTCTTTGATATCTCTTTGTTGGGGGCAAAACCTGAAGACTGCAAGACTTTGAAAAGACTTGCGTTATCCAATCTGTCAAAGTCAAAATGGGTAGAACACCATAATTTTCTCAAGGTTTGTACTAGTTTATTATGTTAACATTAGAAATCGTGTTGATAAATAAAATGAGTATATTGATACTTATAAGCTATTACATCTTTCTATGGATGCAGAAATATAAAAACAAAGCTGGAAAATCTATTACTATGGGATCTACTGGTACAGCATCAACTAATGTTTTGAACAACAGGGCATCAACTAATGTTGCAAATATCAAGAGAATGTGTGATAGCAGAAATCAAAACTTTCCAGGTTTGTTAAAAATCTGACATCAAAGAAAAAAACTGATCATGTGCTAAGACCTTCCAATTATTCTCTATCTAATGCAACAATAATGATGTGATTGTTGTGTATAGCTTGTACATATCAGGGATGTTTGGATTGATGGAAATGGAGTGTTAATTTTGATCCTCTCCATAGAGTAGTTCATTTTTTCATAAATTAACAGTAATTAGTGGTGATTGAATTCCCCCCCCCTCCCTCTCCCAATTATAAAATTTTGGTTGATTTCATCACCATGTTAAGTTCTTATTAATATTAACAACTAACAAGAATGATGAAATATATTCATACAAAATACTATTTTTGCTCTTAATGATTTGTAATTATATTCATATAACACTTGTATAATTTGTTTGTAGGACACATGACATGACACTTAAAATGTTGATTTTTTGTTTTTGTTAAAAATTGTGTTATTATTGTCAACTATTTAGAAGACACTGTTAGTTATGACTGTGGTTATGATTTAATTGATGAATCATTCTTATCTTAACACTTATCTTGCAAATTTCAGAATTGAAGACAATAATGAGGAGCCCCAAAAGAATGATCACAAAGGCTAGTTTTGAGGGCAAAGAAGCTGTAGAAGATGGTGCTTGCTATAGTCCAAAACACCTATTTGCTTTGCCTCCTGAGGCTAGTTCTCTCTTGCTGGATTCTTTCAACTTTGTTGAGGAGAGTGATGATCAGTATCTGCTGCTAGAGGTGCCATCTAACACTTCTTTTCCACAGGCAGAGCTCTTGCACCCAACTTCAAGCTTCGGTGCTCAAGCCAGCACTAGTAGCAGCTCAGTCTACTCAAATCTTGTTCAGCATTAAGTACACTTTACCAGGTTTATTTGGATGGTTAGTTATGGTGCATATTTTACATCTTAAAACATGTGATGGTTTTGCTTTTGTTTACTTACAACCTTCTTTAGCTTGGATTGCCAACTATGGAAGTTGGGTGGGTTTTTTCTGTATAGGTTGGTAACAAATTGTAACATATAGCATGAAATGAGGAGGGATGATAATACTCTCCAGAAATTTTGTGTAGTTTTTTGTTTTGTGAGTAATTTTGACACTTTTTTTTACCCACAACAACAAATAAAATGAGAGGACAACATTATGGGACGTGTGTGGAGGATCTGGACAAACATGCGATCTAAAGTTAACATTCAAAGTGTGTGACACCCCCATACCCCGACATTCTAAAGGTGCATTTGATTTGATGTATTCCTTTGTCGAATGCTTAATTGTCATGGACGAAACAAAAGAGTGTACTGTGAAATGAAATCATGGGTCCATAGAATAGAAGTATTTGCTAGTGGTAGTATGTCAGCTCAGTTCACGGAATTACCCAAGAAATCTTTTTACGTGCACAACATGTGCAGTATTTACATTCACAATGAAATTTAAAATTACGTTAAAATATTGGTTATCATGATTTTAGGTAATTTTTTATTATCTAAAATCATGATAATGTTAAACAAGTTGAGGAATTAATTCTGAATTTGAAATTAATTGAGTTAAGTAATTTGATTTAGGATAAAAAATTATACTGAGTTTTACTAAAAACATAAATTGCTTTATTTACAAAAAATAGTTTTAACTAAAATTTACAAAATTAATTTCAACGTCAATTTTCTAAGTGTTTAACCAAAATCATAAGTCACTACATTTACCCAGCAGATTGAACATGACACCGGACTTGTAAAAGCAAAGAAAAGAGATTTCAAAGAGTCTATGCGGATACATTATTTAAACTTCAAGTAAATAAAAATGTTATTTTATGTTTTATTTATAAATTATAACAAACTTTATGGTTAGTAGTTAGTACTTAACAAATAAAATAGTTTAAATAAATTTAAATTTCACAAAAGAAACAATCATTTATAAACTTGCAAGTTTGATTCTTGCATTCCCCAAAAGTATGCCAAAAAATCATATATTAATGTTGGTTAGTTATGGTGATTTGTGAGGTTGAAATGATATAAATGGTTTTAATAATTTATTGATTAAATTTACGTGAAGGCTATAGTAACTTTTAAAAATGTAAGCCGGTAGAAAAACTTGTAACTTTAATGATTAATCATTAATAAAATAAGGTAAATGTTAACACTTAAGATTATTATTCTTAAACTTGTCACCGAGACACTGTAACGGATAAAATGGACTTGATCAATGAGTCAATTTGTAATTAAAATCAGTTAGACTAAAAAAAGACACTTCAAATATAAACGAGTCTTTTTAGTCCGATCCATATATAATAAATGGATTAAATTCGGGTTGGTCCGATTAATAAAATATAATAAATTATTTATATAATTTATAATTTTATATTACAGTTTATATTTTTTTTAAAGATAAAACATATTTATTAAACATAAAATGAGTGTTCAGAAGTGACAACTTCAAAGTAATATTATTAATTTGAGTATTCATTAAACATAATTTAAATGACTTTGTCATTGCTTATACGAGAGCTTATAGAGAATCTGAACCACTTTCCTTTTTTCTGCATGTTGTGTAAAAAATTATATCAACAATACTATTAACGACGTAAATGCATAATAAATAAATTTTTACCTTTGGATTTTTTTACACAAAATATTTTTTTTTTATTTCTAAATTGGCTTGGTGGCCCTGAACTCGACATGGGGTTGGACTGAAGAATATTGATCGATGTCGTTGGTACATTTTCATTTTTTCACTCGATGGCCCGGGTTAGGCTAGTCCATATCGTTCATTTTGTTAGCCCTAATCACTAGGCATGACAATAAAAATTGAACCAGTGGGAACCTGTCTAACCTTACCTCAAGCTTAACAATAAAAACTTGCTTTGATCGGAGTTGGGTCAGGTTTGAAATTCCTTGACTTGAGGAATTAGAGGCTAAGACAAGGTTGAGTATGTCACTCTATGCATTTTACCTTTATCCAACCCCTATACCCATCTCGCTTAAGTATATTTTTATAATAATTATTAATATAGTCATATATAATTTTATTATTATATATATTATATGTAATTATTTCATATTTAATTTTATAATTATTAAAAATATAAAATAATAATTTTAATAGTTAAATAAATAATATTATAATTATAATACTAATTATAACAAAATTAAAATTTATATATTAACTTAAAATATAATTTAATTCTTAAATATGTTTAAGTTATTTATTCTTTATTAAATTATATATATTTGATCGAATTAAAATATAATTAATAACTTAGTTTATGATTTATTTAAAGTATTTTTTAATATATAGGAATTGAAGATAATATTAAAAAATTTATAACAGTCAAATATTCTGATCAATCAATTAAAATAAATTCTTTTGACATTTATTTAAAATATATAAATAAATAATATTTTAAAAAAATGTGAGATGAATTTCTAGATAACTTTCTCAAATCCAATAAAACGTAATGAAAATGAGATTAAATTCCATTTTTTCATCCTTATTTTTATAAACCCAAATTCGAACTCATTCTGCATTTTGTGCGAGAAGGAAGATGGAAATAGGCAAACTAGTTCCAGCCCAGCAGCCCGTTCCCATCTTTGGGCCATCTCTAATAACTTATTTTAGGAGAAGTTTCTTATTTGACCTGACATTTTTTTTTTTTTTCTATTGAAATATTTAAATTTAAGTTGAGTATTTTATATAAATAAACTTATCTTAAAAAGGATCTACCAAAAGTGAATAAAAAATCCATATAAACTCCTAACAGGAGGTGCTGTTGCACATTCCCAAAAAATAAAAATAAAAATCAGTATTCTCAAAATCAGTGAAGAGGGCATAGTGTAACATTTGGTGAGCAATTTTTAGGGTGATTTTGGAGTTGTTGAAAATGGAGGAGAGATTTATGTGATTTTGTCAGACTTGAGGGTTGAAAGTTAAAAGTAATCTGAGCAGCTCATATTCTCTCGCTGTCGCATTGCAATCCTTCTCTTGCTTGGGGTTCTCATTGAAGGGTTCGGGGTTCCTGTATGTTTTGCTAATGATTGTTTTTTCATTCCAATTCCTCTCTCTGTCTTCAATTTCAGGACGGACGCTTTCTTATTTTCGTTTCCCTTCGCTGGCTCACACTCACACGGGACCCACTCCTATTCTCCATCCTCCGCCGCTATGGATTTCGCCCCAACCCCAAGGTTTCCATCTTTCTCATACCCTAACATCCCTTCTCTTTACTGCTTCTCTTTTTCCATGTTTATGCCTCATTTGTTGATTCTTATTCCTTTTTAACTGAATTATATTAGAGGGCTTTACTTTAACCAATTGGGAAGGGGAACTTTAAAGTAGAATGTAATGTTAAATGATGTTGAATTGCAACATTACGCTATTTGTTTTGGATGGTTAGGTTAGGTTATGTGCATGCGCGTATTTGACATGCACATGACCTTGGGAGAGGGGTCTTCTGAAAAATATGATTAAGGTTGATCATTGTCTTTAAGCTAAGGTGCTGAGGTGAGATCAGAAGCCTGTTTGGAGTGCCTTTTTTGCTCAACTGATGCATGGCTTTAAATTCTTAATTCAAGGAATTCCGCAACGCAATAGCACTATAGTACCGCTATAGCGGCTATTTAACAACACTGCACCATTATGTATAAGATGATGAAATTTGAAACCCTTAAAAATCATATTTGCACTCTGAAACTCTTGTCTGGTTCCAACTGTGTTGTTGGTCTTCAGGACTCCCAGCAGCTGTCAGTTTAGTTTTATTGTTAAATGATTTGGGTTGGTGCAGTAGTGTAAGATCTCACTGCATTAACATGAGTGAAAACAATTTATTTAGTGGAAGAACCCATGTTCGATTCTCACTATGTGCAAAATTCCCTTGACTTAGCGGCAGCCACACACTACGAGCGGGATCACTCAACCATAATCTCTGACCCAGTGGATTGGGGACATCCGTGGTCTCCGAGACTATGACCCAAGACAAAAATAAAAAAAAAAATCATCTTACTCTGTTATTTTTACCATGAGTGTTATGGTTGAGTTGTTAATCTATATGGAAATATTTCGCTGCTTTCTTTTTGTAATTTGGAACACCTTTCTTTGATAGGGCATGTGATTTTTGGCATCTCTTGGTGGGAGTGGGAGTTGCAAGAGTGTGCTGATTTCGGAGTAATCTAGAGGAATGGCAACACCAGTCAGTAATAGTCATTCTGAAGAAGGAAGAAATGAGAAGTCACTGATGGAAAATGAGGAATACACTTTTCTTGCAAGGCCCATGTATAAGTGGCAGAAAGTTTCTGCTGTTCGTGATTTCCCAGAAGGATGTGGACCATTTGCTTCGAGGATTGATCCAGTGTCAAATGTAAATATTGCAGGTTGTGGTTCAGCTAACGTTACAAAATAGGATAAGAATGGTGAACATTTAGTGGGTGATACTGTTAAAACTTCCAATTGTGAAAATGATGGCCGGCATTCTGAAGTAAAAGATTCGCTTCTTACTGAAACTCTTTGTCAAACAACTGACAGTTGTTTACATAAGGAAAACCCCATAGTCTCATCTCCTCAAGTGAATGGGTCTACTGCAGAACATGAACCTGCAAAAGTGAGTATTGGCCAAACAATTGACTCTAGTTTAAATAAGGAAAACCCTGTTGTCTCATGTCATAAAATGGATGGACTTACTGCAGAAGATGAAGCTGCAAAAGTGACTGTTGACCAAACAACTGACCGTGTTTTGAACAAGGAAAATCCTGTGCTCATCTCATCAAGTGGATGGGCCTACTGCAGAAGACGAGCCTGTCAAAGTACCATTAGTGGACATGAAAATTTTGAATACAGAGTTTGCAAGAACTGCTAACACTGTAAAATGTGACTCCTCTTATATGTTGAAGTCATCTTCTCAAGTGGGTGAAGTGGTTATGTTAGGTGGTTCAAAACCGTTATTGTTCAATGTCAATATATCTGCTGGTTCTAGTGCTTGCATGGTGGAGCCTGTAACTAGAAGGTATCTTCCTCGAAGAAAAGTTTTAGCTCTCAGAGACTTCCCAACTTTATGTGGACGCAATGCTCCACATCTCAGTAAGGACAAGGATGTGTGTTGAGAGGGGATCTCTTCTTTAAATAACAAAAAACTGTGTCAACAGAACCTGACCGTAGATGACAACAATCCATTGAAAGAAGTACAAGCCGTGGCTGTAGATGACAGTCCATTGAAAGAAGTAGGAGCCACTGATGTAAAAGAAATTAAAAGTAACACCCAGGATGAATATGGTTGCAAGAGAAAGCTTGTGGACATCGTTAAAACTGATTCTGAAAGTAATGCTGCAAAGAGAGTGAAGAAGCCACTGGAGATCAAGACACAAACATGTTACACTTCCTGAAGAAAGTAATCATCGTGTTAAAATAAATTCCAAGGCAGTGATAAAAGAGCAAAATAGGGAAGAGACAAGGCCTTTGGATCCATCACATTCTAGGCATAAGTTGAAAGGGAATTTTAATGGATCGCGGGTCTCATCAGACAGGAAAGTAGTACTAGGTTTGATGGCTGAATCAGAATGTCCTTGGAGGTCTGGCAACGGTTCCTCCAAATTTAAGTTCAGTAATGCTAAAAATGAAGGCAATAAAAAGAAAGTAGCTTCTGCATTGCCAGACAGGTCTAAAACAGCTATCAAGAGTAAAGGTGCACAAAGTTATTCTGGGCAGAAGCCTTTGAAAAAGAAGAAAGGAAATGCTACTTCTGAAGGTATGAGTGAACTAGTAATTTGGGAAAAGAAGGAGTCTTGACCCTAATGAAAATAATGAAGACCTTCAAATTGTACTGAAATCACATGAGTTCAATGTAAATGTTACTCCTTCTCATTCTAATTTCACTGGTGATGAGGGTGACTCAAATGTGACCTGGAAAAAAGTGATGAAAATATTACGGTTGTTTCAAGTTGTTTTAAGAAAGCTTTTACAGGGAGTAGAATCGAAGTTAAGTGAGCGAGCAAATGGTAAAAGAGTTGATTTAATTGCTTTAAAGATCCTTAAGGAGAATGGGCATTATGTTAACTCAGGCAAGCAGATACTGGGTGCTGTCCCCGGGGTTGAAGTTGGTGATGAATTTCAATATAGGGTGGAGCTTAATATAGTTGGCCTTCATCGTCAGATTCAGGGTGGCATAGATTATGTGAAGCACAATGGTAAGATCCTTGCAACTAGTATTGTTGCGTCAGGGGCTTATGCTGATGATTTGGATAATCCAGATGTCTTGATATATACACGGCAGGGTGGGAATGTGATGAACACTGATAAAGAACCTGAAGATCAGAAGCTCGAGTGGGGCAATCTTGCTCTGAAGAACAGTAGTGAGGAAAAAAAATCTGTTAGGCTCTGAATCAATGGATGGGAAGTACAGGATATATGTTTATGATGGATTGTATGTGGTTGAGTCTTACCGGCCGGACGTGGGACCACATGGCAAGCTGGTTTTTAAGTTTTGCCTGCAAAGAATCCCTGGTCAACCAGAGCTTGCTTTGAGGGAAGTGAAGAAATGTGGCTCTGAATCAATGGATGGGAAGTGCAGGATATATGTTTATGATGGATTGTATGTGGTTGAGTCTTACCGGCCGGACGTGGGACCACATGGCAAGCTGGTTTTTAAGTTTTGCCTGCAAAGAATCCCTGGTCAACCAGAGCTTGCTTTGAGGGAAGTGAAGAAATCTAAAAAGTTCAAAACAAGAGAAGGTGTCTGTGTTGATGATATTTCTTATGGAAAAGAACGAATTCCCATATGTGCTGTGAACACCATAGATGATGAAAACCCCCCTCCGTTTAATTACATAACTAGCATGATATACCCCAATTGCCTTGTCCTTCCTGCAGAAGGATGTGATTGTACTAATGGATGCTGAGATTTGGAGAAATGTTCATGTGTAGGGAAAAATGGGGGAGAGATTCCATTCAATCACATTGAGGCTATTCTACAAGCAAAGCCTCTGGTCTGAGTGTGGACCTACTTGTAAATGTCCTTCAACATGCCATAATAGAGTCAGCCAACTTGGCATAAAGTTTCAACTTGAAATATTTAAAACCGATACAAGGGGATGGGGTGTGAGATCCCTGAATTCAATCCCTTCAGGAAGTTTTATCTGTGAATATATAGGGGAGCTTCTTGAGGACAAGGAAGCTGAACAAAGAACCGGTAATGATGAGTATCTTTTTGATATTGGAAATAACTATAGCAACAGTGCTCTTTGGGATGATCTTTCGACTCTCATGCCTGATGCACACAAACTTCTTGTGAAGTTGTGAAGGATGGTGGTTTCACCATTGACGCTGCTTAGTTTGGTAACGTGGGGAGATTCATCAACCATAGTTGCTCCCCTAATCTTATTGCTCAGAATGTCCTTTATGATAACCATGACACCAGGATGCCTCACATAATGTTCTTTGCTGCTGATAACATTCGTCCCCTGCAAGAGCTGACTTATGATTACAATTATGAAATAGATCAAGTTAGAGATTCTGGTGGCAATATAAAAAAGAAGTATTGCCATTGTGGTTCTGTGGAATGTACTGGCACGATGTATCGAGGGTCAACAAGGTTAATGTAATTGTGCTTTTCTGCAGTCTTAATGAAAATTCATTAATATCCAAAAATATTCCAACTTGATTTTGAGCCATTATGACTGTTGCTGTCCATACCTCTCTCTAGACTAGGTTTGAATAAACTCAATAACTTAAAGGAGAAAAATAAATTAAACTTTTTATATATTAAAATCACAGTTTATGAATTTTATCTTTTACAGAAATTCTCATGTGGAGAAAGTTTGATTCATTTTCTTCTATAAGTCTGTTCAAAGTGAACCATAATATTAGCTTGTCACGGGGATTCTTGATAGGCTTCCAAATATTCTGGGTTTTTAAGTTACAGTGAGCTGACGTTTAAGGTATATATGATAATAATGTAAGGAATAAGAGTGTTAGTAATCAATGTTGTTAAATAGCAGGGTGACAGAAAATTGACACTTCACAGTTTGTTGGTCGTGGTGTAACGGGTTACATGACTTGTGGTGCCCACGACAATTGTAGCAGAAAATTAAGGAGAAATAATTGTTAGTGAAATGGTAGCAGTTTTTTTATCTTTCTAAAAGTAAGAAGGTATATTTATATTCGAAAGTTATGAGAATAATTTTCGAGAAAATAAAGCACTAGTTAAGGGACAATTTCTCTCACCCACAAATGCTATTCTATTCACATAGCTAGGAATCAAACTCCTGTCGAAAGCCTAAAGAATCCAAACTGCTAGTTACTTGAGGTACATATAGTGGATATTCTAGTAGTTTTCATGAACAAAGAACAGTCTCACTAAATTTTAATAATAGTTTGTTTAGATGATAATTAATAACGGTACACGTTTGTTAGAGGGTTTGTTTAGAGGGTTTGTTTAGAGGATTATCAGAAAGTGAATGTTACAAGAGTTTGATATTCACAGTAATTTTAATGAAAACAAAATGTACTTTTATGTAAGCAAGTAGATCTTAATGTAAGCAACATATTTTTTTAATAATATTTTCACACACATTATGTCAATAACTAAATATTAGATTTGTTTAACTAATAATTTTTTTTTTATTTAGAAAAACTGGCCAGCAAAAGAAAATTTGAGCTCAACATCTAAACTATGTTGGCACCTTTAACAAAAATAGCTAGAGTAGCAAGCCAAGAGATAATGTTAACAAAAATGAGAAAAAATAACAAAAAACATGGGGGCAACAACGTAACATGACCCATGACCAACCAAACTATCTAAACCTGTAGTTTGTAAGAACATATTTATTCCTATAGAATTCTGTAACTATAAACTGTGCCTGCGGGATAGAATCCCACCAAAAGAAATCATCGAGGGGTACTTTAAATTTTGAATTTGAATTGAACGAGAGCTTTTTTTAGCTTGATTTGATGATAATCTGAACAACTTTAGCTCACAAAATCCCAAAAAAAATTAGATTTTATGGGGCTGAAATTTCATTTTAGCGACTTTCATTAAATTGAATAATTTTTTTTTTACCTTACTTGATATAACTTGCAATCTGCATCCTACCGGATAGTTGTTATATCACACCTCTAATTGGAATGGAGAAGCCATTTTCCGTTAAGTTAGTGTAGTTTTTATTTTCTTTTTTCTAACTTTCCCCACGACCACTAGTGTCCTTGTCAAAGTTGTTGAGTGTAAACCAATGATGGCTTTGCTTGGTTGATTGGAGGCTTTACCACTAGATATTAATTTAAGCTACCCAATGAAGTACAGTACTTTGCCAATGCCTTATATGTATGACATATCAATTTAATTTTAACAATAACAAAGCTGAAGGAATTCTTATGACATTAGCAGAGCATCACTTTTATTTATTCATATTCTGTGATGATTCATACGGAAACTATATGAATCCCCACAGTTTTAGTCCCCAATACAAAGAGCACTAGATCCACTCACCACAAAGGAACATTCTTAGAATAACACAAACCATAAACAATTAAAACACTAGTAATCTAGTCACTATCTATATTCCTGAAATCAGAAAGTCCCTTTTCATTTTAACCAAGCTGAATTTCCGAGTCATAAACAACTCCAGCTTCCCAATTACCAGAGATAACATTCTTGGATTGCACCCAATACTGCTGTGCATGACCACTCAATTGAAACCTCAACTTTATGTCACCCCTTGGTGGGTTCTCAGCATCAAACACCGTCCCAAATGCCCTGCGCATTCGCCTCCACTCTTGGCAATCTTCCTACTCCATCCATCAACATTTCAAGATCCCAATTCAGTTTCAAGTAATTGAATATAAACAACACTTAAAGTATATAAGTTGGTATATATGGAAAAGCTTATGGTACAATTGTTGTACCTTTAAACTCCTTTTTATATTAAACTTTTTTTTTATTTATTGAAATTGAAAACAGTGTAAGAAGATTTATAATACCTCACGTGTCTATTCAACCAATTGAATTAGATTTTCTAAAAATGTTAAGAGCTTTTACATTAAACTTTGGATTCAAATAGACAAATAAATTAATCTAATAAATTTAGTGTACACAGTAACATGTGATTAGAATGATAGTGTAAGTTTTTTTAGTATATATATTATTTATTTATAAATTATACCTGCCACAACTCAACAGCAGTTACGTCGTAGGTTCCACCAAGATAGAGAATGACAATGGCTAAGTAGTGAGGGTTTCTGCTCTGTTCATGAACCTTAACCAAGAGGTTATAGCCACCGTATTTACAGGGGACCCTTCTGTATTCTACATCCACTACACCGTATTTGAATAGTTCTGCAGATGCATCTGCGTTACTTCCCAATCTTGAGTAGGCACGTGGACTCATTATGAAGTCTGTTCTGTCTCCCTCGCCATAATCTGTCACCACCACGTATGCTCCATTCTCATCGCAGAATTGTGGTATTTTGCACCTAACCTGATTCATCATCATCATTTTTATTTTAGCAAAGCAACTACTAGTGGAGGTTGGCAAACTTTTTAGTAGTATTATGTTTCAATGATAAAGTCTTCTTTCACTGAGGATTTTATCAATTATTAAGGAAAGGAAAGACATTATCATATTTTAATTGGGCGTGTAGACGTGTAGTGGTAGGGAATGCGAAATTGTCAATAAACCATACTTTTCATGCAAAGGGCAATGTTTTGAGGTACTACTATATTTTTATATGAAAAAGGCTACAATAGTGTAATTTTCTTAATTAGTCCATAACATTAAAGTGATTAATTAAGTACACTAACCTGATAACATGCTCCACAGCCAGATCCATTCTTCCAGAGCCAAGACACGCCTGCTACACTGCCATCGTTTACCGTTTTTCCATATTCGCCAAAGCCACAAGCTCCCCCTAAAACATTATCAATTGACCAATCATATCGTGTGAGTGCAAATTTTTTACATTCTCAACTATTAAAAAATTATGATGAATATAATTTTTAAGGTAATATGTTTTTTAAAGTTATTAGATAAGGTGATTGTGATAATATAAAAATTCTTTATACTATCACTGTTTAGGCATTTAAAATTCTGTAACACTTATTTAATAAAAGCTATTTATTATTAAAAAGCACATCTCTGTGTCATCATTTGAATGAATATGATAGCTAGGATACAATGAACTTTTTTCTTTACTGCGATACAATGAACTTATGCAAGTTTAATTTGTCCTATAAATTTACACAGACAATATAAAAATGTGCTTGGTACTCACACCATATATGAACAAGTGCAATAATAGATAGAAAAGAAGCCTCACGTACTTGGATTTCCATAACAATCTGGGCTACCATAATAAGTTGCTCTGGAGCAAGTAAAAGAGTCCTGAGAGGTACACAGGGCGGGTAAGAGCAGTGTGACACAGATAATGCTAAGTTGGTACTTAAAATTATGTTCCATTTTAAATGACAAAGTGCCAAGCACAAGGAGTAAAGAAATGCAGCAAGTAATTAGGAGTGATCAATGCTAGAAACTAAAGCATGTAAGTGAAGCAGGAATAACTATGAACAACAGAAAGCTTTATGGAATAGAAAGCAAAGATGTAGAGTCATATTTATAGTACAGGTCTGAGGTCTAGGTGGTAGGCATTTTTTTTTTCTTTAACTGGGGACTATGGAATATGCAAGAGGATTGGAATAATGATGTGTACATGTAGACCCTATTGTTGACGCCTCAAGGGCCAGGGTCATCATATATTAGAACCAATTTCTTATTACAATGGAAAAAGGCCTAACTTTGTTCTATTGTAACTGTTTTTTTAGATGATCCATGTACTTGCAGCTTAACTCAAGGATCGGAATCCTGATAAAAATTTTAACCAAACAAAATAATGGAAAGAAGATATTGGTAGATACTCTTCTTTGTGTCTATCTCATCCCATAATTTTCTTCAAATTCCATCTTGGTATGCCGATAGATTCAAAGGATAAACAAGGAAGAGGAATATGCAAAGTATATAAAAATCTTGAGCTATGTTGAAAAATCTACCTTGTGCATAGTGCAGGATCAAACGATAAGTGTTTGGTGTTCCCCTCGATTAAAAACAGAACTAACAAAAACTTTTGAACAAGTTTATTAATGGTTAATTGCCATGGTTTTGTAGTTATTATAAGTTTTTAGTCTAGAATTAGAATAGTTTAGAATTCCAATATAATAAAATTTATATATTTAAAGAATTTTTGTTATAAATAATTATAACAGTTATAACTTATAACATAATAATAATAGAATTTCTAATATTTAAAATACAAAATATAATCTTAATGAAATATTAATATTTCACTACTATTATATTTATATTTTAAATTTTTTATTTTATCATGATGAGCATGTCATTCAATTACAATACTATTTAAGTGCGGAAAAATGACATACCGCATTATTGCCTAAGAATAGGGACCAGTTCAATTCCTTCTGGGATATTTTATCACCACACCAGGATCAAATTATCTGCTGCTTTTGTATATTTCTTTAACTAATTGTGAAAAGTATAATTGTTGCAAAATAACTACTCGACCCAACACCATGTCTGTTACTAGTATAGTTATATAATTATTTATTTTATTTCTAACAAAAGCTAATACTATTGGTTAATTATCAAGATAACTATTAAAATTATAACATTTTCGTAGAATAAATAAATAGATGAAGCCTGAAGGAAGTAATGTCCTAAAGAAATGGATTAGAGTATTGTTTAACATCAATCCACTAAAATATCTAGCAGCTACGTTTGGTTGTAACGCACCCAGTGCGCCAATCCACTCAGTAGAGATTCGTTATTTAGTATGAGCACAACTTTGGACGCGTTAAGGGCAAATCAAATCATCTTAAAGATACACATACAGTTTTCTAATATAACTGATCTAACTCATGATAATTATTACTTTATTAGTATTAATTTTGGTACTTACTCTTTTCCTTGTTCTTTTTCATCATCTTTGTCTTACTTCACTTTACAAGAGTTGCTAGAAAGGAATTAGTTAAATGTGTTGAAGATAAAAGTCTATTTTCACTTGATCCAATTTATTCCTGCAACTAATTAAACAGCTGTCACATCAATATTTTTCATATGAAATCACTCTGCATCACTATCCATATTCCTATCTCTCATCCCTATTATAAGAAACAAGTGATATAGTAAAATATACTATCACTTGTTTCAGACCGAAGATAATATTATATTATTTATTATTTATATATAAAAGCTGAGAGATGAATGTGTTGTCAGCATAATTACATTGTATAGGGCAAGTGTAAGACACCCATTGAAAAGGAGGCATCCAATCACAAACAGAAAAATTAATTATATACATTATTGGAGTAGGTGCTTCTTAATCCAACCCGTCCATTTGGTCACTCCTTTCTTTGTCCACGAAGCTTGCCAACATAGAGAGCTCAATCAACATTGATCAGGAAACTGTTGATGCATACAGCACCAAGATATATAACCTATGGGAACTTTAATTTAAAGCTTTTTGTCACATATAAGACACTGAACAGATTTTATGTCCTCCCAGTTTGCAAGATTTAATTAACTTATATTATTGTAAATCATATATAGGATTTGTTTGAATACATTTCTTTAAGCAGTTCTAAAAAAAAAAATGAGATGAATTTTTTTATAAGTAAAAATAAGTTTTTCATTAACTAATTTTTAAAAACTCACAAATATAACTTCTTTAAAAGATGAGATGACATCTACAAATAAGTTAATTGAAAAACTCATTTTAATTTATGGATAAATTTATTTCATTTTTTTTCTTCTAAAAATACTTCTAGAAAAATTTACATTCATATTAATTTTTACCAAAAAAAGCAATTAACCATTTTACATAACCTCTAATTTAAAATATTAGTCATATTAATTTTTATTTATAAGTTCAATGAAAGAGAACTTAGTAAAAATAATTTAATCAAATTTAATTATTAAAAAGGATTGAGAATATCTAGTAACAGTTTAAAAAATTATTCGAAGAATTCAATTTACAGATCCATTTCCCAAACTAAGACGAGATCATGCTATACTAAAATAATGAATGATAATCATAGACGTGCATAATACCTCCACCTCTCTCTCATTTTATTTTTTCTCCATCTTTTTTTCCCCTAATCACATCGTTTATCTATCACGTATTTTTTTTCTTCCTTTTTTATTTCCTTATCTCTTATTTAGGTGTATACATTTATATTCTGTTTGATTGGAGTAAAAAAGGAAAAAAAATAGACACAGAGAAAGTGGTGAGAAAAGAGTAAACTTTTAGATTGTTTAGTACAATAGAAATATGAAATAAAGAAAGAAAGAATACAGTAAAAAAAAAAAAAGAAATATGAAAGAAAGAAAGAATGTAGTAAAAAAAGAAAGAAATATGAAAGAAAGTGAAGAGAAAAAAAAAAAAAAAGACTTTCTTTCAAATAGACAATGTCCCGAAAAAATGAGTGTCATACATAAATGCTATTCCATTTTTTTAGTATATTTGATTAAGTAATACTACTATATTTTTAGATTCCTGAGACGTGGAACTTGTTTGGCATAAATAAACTAGTATTCTTCAATAAAGCAAAATAGTTTTTTTTTTTCTCTTCTAAATCTCAATGTAAACCTTCAATCTATTATTGCTTCAAGAGATGTGGAACTAGTGGTTTGGGCTTTCTGGTTGGGCCTTGTAGCCTTCAGCTTTTCCTGTATTGGACTAAAAAAGCGTGTCCCACAAATGCCTAAGTTTTAACAATTAAGATTTAGTAATTTTTTAATTATCACATTTCCTCTTAATAAATCATAATATTATATTATGTAATTAATTTTTGAATTTTTTAAAATTTTAAATAAAATGAAATAATTTTTAAGTCTATTATAAAATATAATTAAATTTACTAATCTGGTGGTGCTTAGTTGTCGTTGATTCAAGAACACCATCCTTAAATAAATGCATCAATTCTTTGAGTTTTTCTCCTTTACTTTTCCTGGGTTTCATTTAAGTGTTTTAATTTATCTAAAAATATTCATCATTTTTTAAAAATTAAAAATGTTATTTTTTTCTAAAATATTCACAATTTTTTTAATAGTCATCTAAATGCTTAAATAAATTTATAATTATATTCTAATTCTAGTTTTAAATAAAAGTAACTTCTTAAAAGAGGCATTTTATTATTAAAAAAATTTCAACTACAGCCTAAAAATACTATGGCATATTACTTGATGATGGGAATTAAAATCTTTTGTCCCATCTCTCTCCCAGCAACGACTTCAGCACAAAAAAAAAAAAAAAAAAACTCTCTCCCAGCAATCAAAATTTTGATATATCAATTAAATATCACGCTTGCAATAAGAGTTTGTGCGTTTGATTCAGTTGATTCTGAAATATAAAATCAAGTGAGCTAGTCTTATAAAAACTCGTAACCCACTAGGACGATTTGGTGGTGAAGGAATTTAAGTTATAATTTTAATATTGCTACTATACATAAAAAAAAATCTAGTTGTTCCCCTTAATTTCTTAAATTCATGATTTTAATTTCTCTTATTTTAATTATAATATTTGATCTTTTTAGTTTTATAAATGATTGATTTTGGACCTCCTGATAGATTTATTAATAAATAATTATGATTAATTGAGTTATTAAATTAATTATAAATTATTAAAAAATTGAATAAAAATTATCTCTTAATTTTCCATAACATTGTGTTCTTTTTCTTCTCCATAAACACTTCTTTATATCTCCACTTCTATTGTATGTGACTCCACTAACAATAGCACTACATTGGAATTAATACTAAAGGTTTTAATGATTGATGGTTTTTATTTAATTTATAATTAATTTAATATAATCAATAATCACAATTATTAATTAATAATCTATAAAGAGACCAAAATCATAAATTTGTAAAATTAGGAGGTCCAAATGTTACAATTAAAAATTAAGAGAGCAAAATGATTTGAAAAATTAGGAGTACTAATATTACAATTCGGCCAAAATCTATGATTCGTTCGTGACCTATAAGTGAGGAAGTCTTCGCCCGGTGCCATTCAATAGCAAAAGCTGTAGTTACTACACTCTTCTTTCTCTGTATAAAATAATTTTATTTCTATATTTTGTTGTTCAATCTCATGAAAGAATGACTGAACTGTACCATAGTTACCCTTTAAGTAGAAGAAAAAAAATCGTTATACTATGCCATAGTATTTGTAGGCTGTAGCACAACTTTAAGTAAAAATTTAATTCTAGAATCATTGCTTTTGAAACTTCTAAGGATCATCGATGCCTAACAATAATAGCATCCTAAGTAGCACTGATATTGGCTGAGATTCGATGAGATCGTAGCTCCATGGTCAATGCCTTGCGGTGATTCCATTACACTCATGTTGCTACCCGAACTTCAGCAACTGTAGTCATTAACATTGAAAAAAAAAAAATTACATCACAAACAAACGGTACCAAATTTCGCAAGTCTCAAAGGCCATGCGAAGAAAGGTGGATGGACTTCAATTGGTTTATGAAAGCCACAACAGCCTGGTCTTTAATGGCAGTTATCTAAAAAAGAGAAGTGCTAAGAATACTGATTAATGAGTTTAAAATAAAAATGTTTTTATTGAATACTCATGATTTTGATTTATAGGATATATATATATATATATATATATATATATATATATATATATATTAAGGAGTTCAAAATAAAAATGTTTTTATTGAACACTGATTAAGGACTTAAAAGCACACACCAAACTTTACAATAGTGTATATTGATTATTGATGTGTACCCAATGTAGCATGACACGTAGGATTTACTGTGTCGTCCAACTGACATTTACATGTGCCAATTTCTGAGGCTGAGACCACACATAGTGACCATGTTCTGTTAAATGCATATAATGACATTTCAAATTTGTGCAAGCTAGCTAGCAGTGACTACACTAAACTACAGTCATGGCCTCGCTTTCTCCTCTGACTAATTTCTCAACCGCACCTTCACTGAATTCCAAAACCGGTTTCATCCACAACCCCTTCATCACTCTCAGATCTAAAAATGCTTTGTTTTTCTCTCCCTTGAAGGTTTCATCTGAAAATGAGGTTGCAACCTCAGCTTCAGTTTTTGAGGACCAAAGATGGCTTGGAGGGACATGGGACTTGAAACAGTTTCAGATAAATGGCACCACTGATTGGGATGCTGTCATTGATGCTGGTTAGGTTATGAATTATTTTGCTACACTTTTCATAATAATGTGTTCCTTGTAGTTAAGTGCTACATATTTAGTTTCACTTCATTGAAATTTGAAATTTCGAAACTTATTCAAGTATTCCTTGAAATTCATTTGACAGTTGTGTGTTTTCATTTACTGCTTTTGTTTGAGGGAGGGAGAAACACATGATAAATTGATCTAAGGATTATTTCCATGATGTTTTTTTTTTTGTTACATTTTTTAATACACACTAGACACTAATACCTGATCTAAGTTTTTCTTTTTGTCCCAGAGGTTAAGAGAAGAAAATGGCTTGAGGACAATCCACAATCTTCTACTAATGATAACCCAGTAGTTTTTAACACCGCCATTATTCCTTGGTGGGCATGGATAAAAAGGTTCCATCTTCCTGAAGCTGAACTACTTAATGGTTAGTACGTAGTAGTAGTTCTGATTACTATTCTGGATATTAGAGACTGAAATGTTTTAAGTAGTTAAATAATAAAATAAAATCTATCTTTGTTACTCTTTTTTCCCCTTTCAAGTTATTTTATTCATATAATATATTTTTTCCCTATCATCTCTTGTCTTTCTCTTGTACATTTTTTTTACAAATTTATTGTTTAAATACAATATCTGTTTTCTTTTTGAGTATATATCATGCAGGTCGTGCTGCAATGATAGGATTTTTTATGGCCTATGTGGTTGATGGCTTGACTGGAATAGGTGTAGTTGACCAATTGAGCAATTTCTTCTGCAAAACTTTTGTGTTCACAGCAGTGGCTGGAATACTTCTGGTCCGAAAGATTGAGGACATTGAAACCCTTAAGAAGCTATGGGAGGAGATTACATTTTATGACAAGCAATGGCAAGCAACTTGGCAGGATGGAAACTCAAGTACTCCCAAAACAGATTAGAGGATTTTATTAGCACATTTCTGTTTAATATATATCCTGTATCCTAGTACAGGAAGAATGGTCCAGATAATTTCTGTATGTGTGCAATGAAAGAACTTTCGAAAGAAGTACACGCCGAACCTAATTATGATGTATAATGTATAATTAGGATTCACAAATTATTAGCTCAATCGAGCCTTTATATATGTTGTTAGCCAGTTGATTTATATTTATGTACTTGTATAATTAGAGTTTAAAAATATTAGTTTTGCACAAGTTATCTGATTAAGTTGTTTAAAAGATTTAAGTTAATACTTTATTCTAGATTGAATATACCATTAAATTTGTTGCTTTATATATCTTCTTTCTTTCATCAATAGCCGGTGAAGCTACAACTGAGATGTCATAATCGAATTGCAGAAAAATTGGGTTCTTGGATAAAGAAACACATCTACCTGTAACTTCACATGTGATTCTCAGGCAACAATGATACTCAACTACTAAACTAAACTGATCAAATAACAAAGGAAAAGAAAGGAACCTATTGGAGAAACAACATAATACTAAGCTAGAAAAACTTGTTTAGCAAGCGGTGATGCATGTGTTTTCTTAAGCTTCCCAACCCCTGAGAAGAGTAGCTCGAGCAACACGGTTCACTCCCAGACTAAAGGCTCCCATTCGCAAGTCGCAGTTATGAATTTGACACATTGCCTTTATGTTACGGAAGGCCTTAGTCATATACTTCTTCAGCTCACAGTTTACTTTCTCTTCATCCCACATAAATCCCTGAATATTCTGCAACACAGGTATTTTAAAATGAAAACTTTGCTTTCAAGTAAGCCTTTTGAGAGTTTTTAGAGTTTTGTTGATCCCATTACCTGAACCCACTCAAAGTAGCTCACAGTCACTCCACCGGCATTAGCATATATGTCGGGTAATATGATGACTCCTTTCTTAGACAATATCTACAACAAAAAAATAACTTCCATTATATTCTCTAATATCAATTCATCACATCTCATCTCATACTAAACAAAAAGATCAATAACCTTACCTCATCAGCATCTGGGTCAGTGGGGTGATTTGCAGCTTCTATTATAAATTTCGCTTTCACATCAGCAGCATTTTCCCTTCAAAATTAAGTTTAGCCAAAAATTTTAAAAATAAATAGACTTTAAATGAACAAGCAAAATGTACTTCAATGCTGATGATTTCTGATGAACATAGATAGGTGACTTAGATAATAAATAAACATACTTGTTGAGAACTCCTCCCAAAGCACAAGGGATGAGAACATCACATTCATGAACAAGCAATTCATCTGGATCCATGACATCTGCTCCTGAGAATTCCTTCAAATCTTCATTGCCTTCCTTGTGTTTCAGCAGAGCGGGGATATCGATTCCATTTTGGTTTCTAATAGCACCACTGATGTCACTCACAGCAACCACCTTACCCCCTCTCTCATAAATTGACTTAGCAACCCAAGTCCCCACGTTTCCAAATCCCTTCACATATATACAATGCAACCAATAATCATATCATATGCATGAAAATGGGATCAAATATGAATATCTATGTCATGGAGCCATGATGATCATAGTAAGTAAAGAAATACCTGGATGACAAATGTCATATCAGAAATTGACTTCCCGTATTCAGCAAATAAAGCCTCTGTTGCAAAAATCACTCCCAATCCTGTGGCAGCCTCTCTTCCCAATGAACCTCCAAGATCCTACACCACAAAAAAATGTTGAAAAATAAAACCAATTTCTACAAATAAATTAACATTGTGTATACGAGAACAAAGGATGATTATGCATATTATACTAACAATAGGCTTCCCAGTCACAACTGCTGGTGAATGTCCATGAAACTTTGAATACTCATCAAGAATCCAAGCCATTGTCTGTGAAATAGTAAACGAATGAAAAGGATAAAATAATAAATGAAAGTGCTAGATGTTGGTTTACATAAGAAATAGGCACAAACCAGAAATTAAGTAAGGGAACAGAATATAATTAAATCAGAACCTGTGCATTAGTTCCCATGTCAGGGGCAGGAACATCTCTCTGAATGCCAATGAGATCATGAATCTTTTGGGTGAAAACACGAGTGAGACGTTCTAACTCGCTGACGCTAAGGTCCCTTGGGTTGCAGCCAATGCCACCCTTTGCTCCTCCATAAGGAATGTCTGCTACGGCTGTCTTCCATGTCATTAGCTGAGCTAGAGCATTGACTTCATCAGGGTCAACCTGACAACAACAACACGACACAATGTGACTCTTCTGTTCAATACAATGATAGCCCAAAAGCAAGTAAACAAATTTACCCTATACATTCAGTTATAACAAAACAAAGTAGGGATACATTAGCAAATGGTAATGTAAATTCTACTATTGGTGTTTAAGGTTAAAACTAATAAAAGTAGATAGTTAGTCAAGGTTTGAATTGCGGTTCTTGCTGGGGTACTATTATCGGACTGCGGACAGACAATGTGATCAAGAGACAGTGAGACACAAACAATCTGAAATAGGATTGGATTTTTAAAAAATGGGATGTTCTTTTTGCAAGACTTAAATTTCCTATATATCTTTAACGGAGCTGCAGCATCATAAGAAAAAAATTCATACAATTTTGCTACGAATCAGTGTGATATAATATCGTTAGTTACATGATTAATTACAAAAAAAGATAAGTAAAGATTTGACAAAAATAACCACGGTATTAGATGTCTGGATAAATTTTTTTATAGTCATATATATTTTTATATTGTAAATTAAAATATATATTGAAGAGTGAGACTTTCAATCTCTCCATTCAGTCAAGTAGACATTTTTATTTTTTTCACTTATTTTAATTTTAAAATTAAACTCAATATTTTTAAAAATATTAATAATTAAGAACAACTTTATTTCACAATTTAAATTATTCATTATAAATTCAAAATATAATTTATATACTAAAATATATTTATTTATTATGATTTTAATTATGATATAACTCATATAT
>PYAF01000142.1:1114594-1130291 GCA_007407185.1 Glycine tomentella | reverse complement strand
CCAAAATCAAATTACTATGAGAAAATGATTTTAGGACAACTATCCTTCTTAAAAAGTTATAATATTTTTTTATGTAGAGATAATAATATTTAATATTAGTAATCCTACTTAAGTTAGTATGACAACAATAAGTGATTATACTTTTTTTTCAGGTATATCTAACACAATTGTGTATCTATATGTAAACGAAGCTTATTAGTTAAACTACAATAGTTTTTTGTTAATTGAGTTAGAATAATATATTATTTTTTAAAAAAATTGAAAAAAGATGAAGAGTTTTTAAAAATATATAATTGATTCGGAGTACTACTTTTTTAAATTTCATAAAATGAAAAATATATTTTAATAGATTAATATATATACATAAATAAAGATTCGAGACAATGAGATATTAATTTAGTTTATTAATAAAAACATACTACTATTATAAAAATGTACTGTATAATATCACACAAAAAAAAAAAAAAAACTACTGTAAGCAACGTGGAGTTCATGCAGGAACATGACATGACACACAAAAGAAGCAGAAAATAACAGATCGAAGAGAGAAAGAAGCGTGCCTCGGGGTGATAACGGATTCCCCCTTTCATCGGTCCACGAGCATTGTCATGTTGAATCCTGAACCCTACATACGATACTAGCGTTCCGTCATCTTTTGGGATCGTGCATTCAACCTGCAAAATATTGAATCGTATTATGATATGCGTAAAGTAAACGGTTAAAACCAAAGAAACATGTAAATTACTAATAAAAAAATTTCAAAAGAGAGATAGATCGAGAATGAATAAAATACTTTGATTTCCCTGAAGGGAATGAGAAGGCTATTCTCAAGCTTAGAGTCCAAACCGAGAATGCGAGCTGCACGTCGGAAGTTACGGTTGGTGGCTGCTAGAGCGTTCATAGCTGAAGGATCGATCGAGAGGGGAAAAGTGAAAGGGAAGAATGTGAGAGTGATTAGTGAAACTGTGACTGTGAAAGTGAAGTCATGAGTTAATTATGCATGCGGATGAAATGGTCCACAAATGGATTGGAGCATATTGATTACGGTTCAGGAGAGACTCGTAATCAATTTATTAATTGCATGTGTATCTTTCTATGCCAAATGCCATTCGATCTTATCTCACTGCATTCAATGTGAATTGTGAACAAGGGTTTAAAATGCAACCCCCATGCACGCTAAAACGTAGCCGCGTATGTATGGACCTGCAGATTTTTCTCAAAACTAACTAGTATTAATTAATTTTACAAAAATATCAAATATACCTTTTAATATGCTAAAGATTAATTAATATGCTAAACACTCTTTTTGTTTTCTTGTTTTGCAGGAAACTATATTATGTACAGATAAGCCTTCAGCAAAAATAAAATAAAATTATGTATAGATAAGAATAAGATAACTACTAGTAGTGTGACTATGACAAGGATTCAGCAAATTAGCTGCAATGGAAGCTAGTTCTCTCTGACCTAACTAACAGTAACACCACGGACCACGCTAACCTACCGGCTTGACTAACGTGTAAAGTGAGACATAATTAGGAGTTATCACTTATCATTTCTATCGTTGTATAAAGTGAGAAATATGCATATTACGTTAAAAATATAGTCAATAATATTGAAATGTTTAATAAATTACTTCAACTAATTATAATAAACTATAAATTGACAAAGTCTCATTTCTACGTACGCACATTTAAATCATATTCAATTGAACCAGTCCAATGCATTGGTATTTTATATATATATTTTAAATCTATATACATAAATAGCTAAGGTAAAGTTAGTTAATAGTTACCACTACTAGAAATTTCCGTATTACATAGAATTTTCCTGTGGATTTCTATGAAGTTTGTATATTTGCAGTGAAAATGATATTTGGACACCACATAATTTTAAACACATCATTCACGGACAATTTGAATAAGTTACCATATTCAATTAAAAAAACCAGAAAATTATATACACGTAGCCTAAATTTTTCTTTAAAAAAAAAAGAAAGAAAGAAAAGAGAGAGATACATAATTTTAAGGAAAAAAATGATGATAACTTTATTTTACGGCCGGGGTAGCGTTACCTACTGATTTGGAGTGAACATAAGATTCTGTGGGTTGATGAATGGTCTTAGCCTTGGTTGAAAGGGTAAGAGAAGAAGCATAGAGATATGAGAATATTGATGGAGGATAACGAGGGACGACCAAGTACACCAGAGTCTGAGTTGGTGATACGTATCACTTCCCATTGAAGTTGCTAATGACCTTAACATGGTGTTAGCTAGGGAGTCTTGGGAGGGAGGGGATTACACTTGTGTGGTGCACAAAAGAAACTTCAAACTTAGGTCTACTATCCTGTAAATGTCATAAAATAAAATAAAATGTTTTATTTTTGTATCACTCTCAAGTTTCAGACTTATTTTTAAATCAGCAGAAAATTCGTGCGGATTTTTTTTGCAACAAATTCCTAAGGAAATTAGCACTTTTCTAGTAGTGCACATACCTACTTATAAATTATGCAGAAAAGTTGTGCATAATTTGAAATTAATTACCTTATACTTTGTCCCTAACATAATAATAATAATAATAATACCTTTATGAGAAAATACAGCAAAGTTGGAAAAATATTAATTTATATGAATCAAAATTTTAAAAAAATGTCAACTGTTAAAAACTAAAATTAAAAAAATAAATTTATAGATATTAAAAACGAAATTCTAATTTATAATAAAGACAAAAACATATTTAAGTTATAAAATAATGTGTAAAATTCAGCACCCAATGTAAATGCCTTGTGAGGTCTCCGTATTATACTTTTGATCCATTCCTTGCCCTTGAGCTTTGGCTTTTCATTATAATAATTTAATTGCAAATGAACCAATATATAATCATTTCCTATGAATTTTTTTATAAAAAAATAAGCAAGATATTATATATATATATATATATATATATATATTTAGCAGGTACCAGAAGTACCAACTGTTGCATATTACAGACCCACCAGGTTATAAGATCAGCAGCCAGGCTAATGGGTATTAATACCATCAACAGTATAAATACTAATTATCCCAGTGCTAATAGACCTTGGTCTTACTACTCAAAAGCCTATGCAGTAATTCTTCACGCACTCTCGACCCCAACAGAGCCATATTAACAACCTTACTACAACATAAACCCACACGATCCCAGAGGGTAACTATACTCCTGAAGCATAACAACTTAACCCCACCTTCACCAAAATATGCTTTCTTATTGAACATTGAAACATTGAAACATGACTGTCATGTGAACGGCATTCTTATTCCAAAAGCATTGAGCACTCGAAAATACTGGTATCATTTTTGTGTGGATGCATGAACAACCTGACATAATAATGTATAATAGCTTTATGCCTATAGCATGAAGACTTAAAGACAGCTTTAATTCTTACTTTGGTTCGTGATCAGAATTCAGAACCTAATCATATACAATAAAATTAAAGAGTGGAAAGTTGAGAATACACACGTATTCCCATTATTAGGGCTTTGCATGGGTTGCTGAAAGGAGTGTGCGTGTTTTCTCAACTTTCTTAGGTAGTAACTAGTAAGAATATGCCTCTCCTCACGATTAGAAAAGTTTGATATACCGACGGAATTCAGAGACGGAAGTAGACACGAATTTTAGCAGACAGATGAAATGTAAATTTATTTTTAGAGACGATGTTTAAAGACGGAAGAAACCGTCTCTAAACTATTCCGGATCCAAGTCCATCTTTGATTGGTCTAAACAGTATTAAATATGGATCATTGAGACGAAAATGTTCCGTGTCTAATAAATATTATCTCCGTTAATGAATTTTAAAATTCTAATAGAGTAGAGACGAATTAGTCCGTCTCTAAATCTTCGTTTTAATTATTTTTAATAAAAATTGTATTTTTATTTCATTTTTTTAACCATTAAATCATAATAAAAGTCTCTTATGAACAATATAATATATATTCTTTCTAGAGGTATGATGACTCCATATTATTATTTATTCAAGTCTTAAGGAAATATTGAAAAATTAATGAGATTAAAAATAATTAATAGGAGATTAAATAAATGATATATTTTATTTATAATATAAGAGCCTATATACATTATTTTGAATTTAAAATTTTTATTAATTTTAAAAATATATTTTTGAAAATGATAATTAATTAATAATTTGTAGATCGTATATTTTTTAAGAATATTACTTAAATGAGTATATTTGAAATTTCTGTTTCCCCCCATCCAACTCAAATCTAAGATCTTACTTGAAGAGATCAAGTCTTATTCTTCTGGTACCAGCAACTTGTGGATACATTTTTAATAGTTCGTCATAAACCAATAAATTTGTATCATTTTGATATTATTTTGATAGTTACTACATTATCTATTTTTGATATTTATTTATTAACTAAGTGATAAATTCAATTAATTACTCAATTGTTTTTTATTCTTAATTATTATGAATTATTTTAAATCTAATTTTATATTAAAAAATCTCATTTTTAAATACTATGGTTCATAAAACATAGTTTAAGTGATCAAATTATAAAAATATAATATAATTGAACCCATGTATTATTATAATATAATATTTATATAAGATATAAAAAATACTTTTTTCAATCTATAATTTAGTAAATCTTGATTGTCAATTATTATTGTTTATAAAAAGTATTTGATTAATTAAGTTTTTAATCCCTCATCTTTTCCAAATTACAATTTTTAGTCTCAAAAACTTTCTAACAATTTTTAATCCTTCATTAATTTTGTGTTATCATTTTTAGTTTCTCTAATTTTTTTAATATTTTTAGTCTCTTATTAATTCTCTAGTTGGGACTAATTGGGTCCAAATTGCGCATCTATCAGAGGCGAATTGATGTGATATCTATTAGAGATGAAAGGTTTCTCTTTATCTCATTGTTAGAGATGGGCTTGATTTAAAACAGAGATGAATGTTTTTCTTCTCTAAATAAACACATATGTATATAACCTGTTTTTGAAAGTCAGAGACGCTCAAACTAGATAAGGATGAATGTTTGTCTCAGATTTCATCTCTATATTTCTCAAAGATGAAAAAAGTTATTTTTGGAAACGGAAAGTGTCTGTCTCTATATAAGATTTTTCTAGTAGTATAATGTGCAAGTATAATAAGCAATTTATCATGTTAGCAAGTTTACAATTTACACTCCAAATCACTTATTGCTTTGTACGTAGGACAGACAGATGCATCATGCATATATGCATGGTGTAAAAGCCGTAATAATTTAGAGATGATATTTGTTGAACACGATCTTTATAAAGTAAATGGATATGTATAAATACAACAAGAGTAAATTAATTATGGTTTAATGGGTTTGCAATATCTAGGTACGTTTGTACGTACTTGTGTGTGTAGAGGATTACAATTAATTATGGTTCACAAAGAAGGATGACCAAGAAAAGACAAGGCCACCTATGCAATTTGATAAAAATGATTTAGGAATATTATTGGATACCAAACAATCACACAACAATCGAGATAGGAGAAAAAGAGAAAGAAAAGAAGAAAACAATACACAAAATTTATCCTGATTCATCCAACATGGATTATGTCCAGTTATTCACCATATTTTCTCACACAACACTCGTACAATGCACTTAGGTTACAAGAAAATATATAGACTTAAAAATCCTAAACATCGTAGGTATTTATGAACTCAAATCCAAATTACAAATAATAAAATAATTAATCATGTGATGTGAACATGCTTACCACTTTATCTATTTTCATTTATGTTAATATATACTCCTTTCTACCTACATGGCCCCAAATGTAAAAAGCACAGTTAGAATCATACAAACTTTTTCCCGAGTCCTGATCTTACATAATGCATATGGCTCTAAATGCATTGGTTTAAGTTTAAAGCTAATTGTCTAATTATTATAGATTTTGGGGGCCGGGAAGAAAAGGGCACTATTGTGTTGTGTGATGTCCAAGAGATAGAGATGAGCCAAACATCAGCAAAAGACGGCCAGCAAGTGTTCACTATACCATACATTTATCATAATATACACGTTTATATATATGATATATCCAATTGATGATAGCAACTTGGCAAAGATATTACTCTCTCTCTCTCTCTCTCCTACTTCGTCTTTGATAAGAGACAATCCTCTAGATAGTATTTTTTTTCTATATATATATAACCATATTTACAAATTCAAAATCACTAAGCAAAAACAATCTCATACAAATTAATCAATGCACTCAAGGCTAAATATTACTCTTTTTATATCTATTTCTCTTACACACACACACACACACACACACACACACACACATATATATATATATATATATATATATATATATTTAAGTGATATATTTTATTTCAAAATATGGCATCTTAATTTTTTTTTTTAAAAAGTATAATTATTTTTGAACATTAATATCTTCATTTGTTTGAAATAGTTTTAATTTTTAACAAGGTGGTATTTGTCAAAGAAAACAATTAACTTTTATTATAAATTAGGTAATTAATATATTTTTTAGAAAATATAAATTATCTAAAAGATAACTAATGCGAAAGATAAGTTATTTATTTACTATTTTTATTGAATCCTGACATCGTCACAAGCAGTGACATCAAAATCCTTTGTAGTACTTACCAAATCAGGAGAAGGTAGGCATGTAGCTAAGTTTGTTAGATAATCAATAAAGGTGTTGCTTTTGCTTGCTTTCTTGCAATGAATTTCGTTAAGGGGGTTCTTCTTGTAGATATCTTTGGATATAGTGTGTGTGTGTTTTAAATGTCTGAACTCAGCGACCATATTTTCCCATGATCTTTTGGAGGTTGGAATGTGAAAGTTTTATTGTTAGATGTCATGGCATCTTCCATATTGCGATTGGAGTGATCATTGGAGGGAAAGCTAGCTGCAGAATTAGATTAATTGGTAGTGTTTCATAGCAATGTGACCGGCATTAATTCGCCATTTCTCGCTATCTTGTTCTACAGCATATATACAAAACTTTACCTACTCATGGAATTGGACATGGACCGTGGTGGAGCGAATACTCAGTCTCCGATTTAATGGATTTAGCCTCTAAATCTAACATTTTGAGCTTAAATAATTTTTTTTAAAAAATCAAAAGATTGTAGATTACTGGCTCATTGCGAGTTAATCTGTCTAGGCAAGGTTGGGCTGAAATTTATTCAAGTAATTTTAAGGAGTATCCCATTACTTCATAAAAAATGAAATATATATTTCATTTGTCATAATTTATTGTTCGTTTGTCATAGATAGGGTGCTCGTTTGTCAATATTTTCATTTGTCATAAGTTTTTTTTTAAAAAAAAATAGATAAATGGAAGATACAAGAGAACAAAACTACATATACAACATCCCACTGCCACAGTAACCGAACTCACCTAGTGTGAAGTAATACAATATTGTTAAATTACAACAGAATGAACCACGAGAAGGAGAAATATTAAATAACTCAATGGACCGTTTTCCAATTTCCTACAATGGATTGCCATCATAATTCAATGATGTAGAATCGAAACAACAGAAGACTTGAATAAATGAATAGTACCTTTTTGTACAAATAAATTATTCAAATAGTCTCACAACAAAGTTGGGTATTTAGCATCTAGAAAATCTCTAAAAGTCCTAGCAGTTTTATGACCACCCATTAATTCCGCTAACTTCTCTACAGGAAGAAGTGCAAGTTCTGCCAAGCTCTTACAGCCATCTATTATGGCCCTGTAGTTTGAGTCTGTAACACCTGGAAGTCGTCTTAGAAACTCCACAGCAGATGTATTGTAATTTTCAGCCCTGTGACAGCAACGAAACCTTTATATTTTGAAGGGAAAAAATGAATCACCGCATACAAACTCAATCATGTCCCAAATTAATTCTAAAGACTTTGAATCATAGCTCTCCGTTCTAAAATATTGTAATGCAAAGAGTCCGTGAATATTTATAGGCAAGGAAAGGAGCATGTTGAGACCTGGTAATGCTAAGTATTTAATAGCAATTCTAATTGAAGTAACAATATCTGAATAAATATATGCCCACGAATCAATATTTGCCATTAACAATGTCAGAGATCCATATCATTTTAAACTTGAAAGGAGGTGTGCCTGCATGCCTTTAAATTTTTGGAGAAAACAATTCATTGATGTTTCGTACAGTTACAATAATTTATATGTGGGAACCCATGCAACCCCCTTCCTAGTTCCTATGAAGCAAATGTTTTCACTATATCCTTGGAACTTGGAAGCACAAAGGAATTCAAGTTTAAACTATGAAAAGCAACTTACCTCACATCATTTTCTACAATTCCTTCTTCCAAGGGGACACCCACTCTGATTGCTTTTGTTTCATCTGGCTCGTCTTGATTTGCCTTCAGTGAAGCAAATATTTCAGCAGTAGCATGCAAACTTCGAGACCAGATTATTCGTAGTCGGGGGAAGTGTAGAGCAAGCAAAGACAACTTTGATATAATGCTATTTGGTGTCACATCATCACCAATATCACTAGCAGACTGCAAAAGATATCCATGAAAGGTTTAATCATTCACAATTTCACAAAACAAAATGCAACTCTATTAGTACTATTACACCTTAGGCTATGAAATACAACACAAATATATGATGTTTGAATAATCATATCAAAGCCGGGAACAAAACCTTTTTATCAGCACAGCCAAGTCACATAAAATGGTGAAGCCCAGGAATTGATAATAATTTGGACCAAAATATTAATGGCAAGCTTTCTTAGAAATGGGCGGCAGGAAGAGAAGGGGGAAGAGGAGTAATAGTAGAAGAAAAGAGATAGAGTGAAAAGAGATATAGTATTGTGGTCGACAAACCTGGAATGAAAAGCTCTTATCCTGTGAAAACTCGATCAAGAGTACGGGTATTCTGTAATATCGTACCATTGTCTCCACCTGGTGGTATAGACGACCTGATGTGAAGCTCATAAAGAGATCTTGAATACTTTTTCTTTCCACACAAATTAATGGCGATAGAATATAGTCACCAACTTCTAGGGTCACTGGAATGATGTTCATTCCCTTTTGATGAAGAACATTTGGAAGGCTGCTCATGAACTCCCGCATGTCCACAATAACCTGAAATTTTGAAATTCCTAAACTATAAATTCCCTCACAACACAATTAATGAATCAAAGATCATACATCATCCAAAAGAAAATATCACAAACCTGCATTTCTTTATCAGCTTCCTTTCTCCCACCTGCTTTTCTGGTTATGGAGTTTTGAGGAGTATTTAAATCTGACTCTAAAGTAGAATTCAATCCTAAAGAATGCCCACTCTGATTAACAGCAGGGTAAATGCACCAGAATAAGAACCCAAAAAAAAAAAAAAAAAATCAGTAAAACAAGTAGTTGACTCTATCAGTCTATCTTGTTCTACTTAAGGCAATTATGTCAAAAACAATGGACGCAGGAAGCAACCAACAATAAAAAGAGAAATAGGAGGGAAAGGAGAAAACATTTAAACAAACCTGGTCAACTGGAATCATCATCATAGATTTTTGCCTAATTAAAGATTCAAATGCTCCATTCTCTCTACGTATACTTGCCTCAAACTTCTGAACCTCACTTGAATCTTCGTAGAAAATAAAATATACTTTCAACCTTTTTGAGGGATTCTCAGCTTTGTAGATTTCAATTTCCCTAACAAAGGTCATATCTGGATGGTAAACAATGACTATAGAGGGCTTTAATATATCCAGTATAGGCTGATCACTTTCTAGGGCATAAAAATACACTGGTGGTAGTGGTTTCCCATTTCTAGCTGCAGCATCAGGATTTGTATGCCTTTGAAGAACTATATTTTCCACAGATGTCTCACCCTGCATAGTTTCAGAAAATCTACCAGCACTGACAGGATTAGTCTCATCTTCATCTACTTTATTTTTTGAATCAGACATTCCAATTTTATCACTTGTTGATTGCACTTTATCATTGTTCAGAACTCCATAACCATCAAGAACGACTGGGTCATTTCTAATCCCCACTTTCCTCTTTCTTTTAGCACGACCTGGTCCACCAGAATCAGGCTGAGGGGTATCTTCACCAACATGATCATTTTCAGCAATATTCTTTAGTTTTGATGCTGCTGCCAAAAGCGCATCATGCTCTTGCTTACTAATGCTGGTGGTTTCTGCATTCTGAGCAAGCTTTATGGGAGTAACTCCATCAAGAATCCCAAAACCTTTAGGTTTGGGATCCTTAGGCTTCTTTTTCTTATTCAATATGTCACGCAGCTGAACTTTGTTTAGTAAATACTTCTTCCATTCCTCATGCATGACCTTCACAAATAACAAACAATAAGCAAGTACAAAAGTCCATTTCTTCAAATCTTGTTGATTATCAACCAACAGAAACTATAAAAAGAAATCTAGACCTACAAACCTCCATCATAATTACAAAAATAAAGCTTCAAACTACATGCAACATGTTCATAGCACAATAAGTAATTCTGATAGCAATCTATAGCAAGCATACAGCAAAATCATCAAAATCAATAAGAAATCGCATTCAAGATATATATAGTAAGCATGGTTGCTTCAGAGGATCTAGCCCTCACTACAAATTAAAGTTAAAAAAGCAGCACAAGGTTGAGTATTTAGTATCATAGGCCAAAAAAATAAAAGTGATTTTGTTTCCCAACCTATGTCTAAAATCTTCTAGTAACCTAGCTATCCAACTATTGCCATCAACAATGTGAACTTCATATTATTTTGCCTCAATCTTTTCAAAATTACAGGATTTTTTTATTTTTTATTTTTGCAAAGGAAATCATCTATTTCACAAAGGATTCAGCATAGTCTGGCTTATTTGGCAGTGTAGAATGAATTTTATTACTACCACAGTACCACCGATTATACCAAGTGAAGAACAAAGAAGAAATGGTGACATTCGGATTACACTTTATAAGATGACTTATCATAGGACAAGCGGGGAGACAAAAACCTTTTTCGGACCATTGGTGATGCATTCTTCAAGTTGCAAACACGATCTTTCATCTTTACATGCCACTAATACAATGCCATTGTTAGTGTCTTCACCTTCAGCCAATACTTCTTCCCTCAACATACCGTGCTTTTGTCTTTCCTCTTCTACTTCCTCAAGAACATTCTATAATGATATAATCAAATCGAGCTTCAGCCCAAAATATCCAACATTCATCAAATTCAAATTTTGTTTTCTTTTTTCAAAGCTCTCTTCAGGCCATCCTATTTGGAAACAATAAAATTTAAAATATATGAATTGAAACAATGCCAAATTAATGTCGGTCAGTCTCATATATCAAATCCAATCAAATGAGCATAGCCCAGAGACTTTCTAGAATTGGAACTCACTGACTCACACGTAAGACCTTCCACTTTGGTGCTTCTTCCAAGACTTCCTCCAAAATTAAGCCAGCATTTGAACAATATGATGAAGTGCCATCAACTGCTACAAAAGCATATATAAAATAAAAATTAAGCTGACAAAAAATGCCATCCCTATGCTGGGCACGGCACATCTCATTTACAATAAATGTTAGAAACACTTTTTTTTAGTGAATTAGCAACACACTCTGTAAAGTCTAAACACTCTTTTGAACACACTCTTTACTATTGTCTGAAATTTATTAAAAATCACAATTTTTTTTGTGGTTCCCACTATTTATTTAATGACTCTCTTGATGTTGTATTTTTCAATAAATTTCAACCAACAATAGGGTGTGTGCTGCTAGCACTCCTCCTCAACTCTATTTTTTAATGTTAATTTTCTATAGAATTAATCAACAGATCAAGATCTATGCCAGAATAAAGCACACTATACAAAGCATAGTAATAATCTCTCACCTTCTTCAATGTCTTTGTCATCACCCTTAGTTCTTCTCTTTTTGTTTTTGACACTCTTACTTGACTCGTTTAATTTCACACCATCTGCTCTCACAAGATGAAAAACACGCTTCTTTGCATAGTCAAATATCTTATAGCTTGCCTCAGCAAATATCCAAACCGATCGAAAACTCTCTGACACTCTCAGAGTATCCAAATATTTCAAGTAAGTTACTGCATCGTACCTATCAAAAGGAAGCCACACCCTATTATAAGCACTAGATTCTTCAGATAAACAATTTAAACCAAAATCCAACAAACTAGCAAGGTTACTCAAGCTACAAAAATCATTAAAGGTATTACAATTTGCAATTACAAAATCACACGCATAGTACCCATATACCAAGGCATTTTATCCTCACAACTCACTATTTGAAATTGAAAACCAAATATGCAAAATTATAAACATACACCTACTTTCTCTTCCGTCTCCTTTCCACCGTATTTTCTGTCACTCTCTTTTTCTTTTCTTTTTTCTTTTCTTTTCTCTCTTCCTTTTACATTTGTGCACCCCAAAAATGAGGGGTAAATACTCATAAGAGTAAATATACAATTGCATTGTCATCCAGTTACAATTTGTCACATATGATAAGCTTGTTGACTTTTAATATAACTAGTCTAAAAGTCACACCATTGATAATTTCTAATTGGTTCATATCATAAACATATAAAAACATTGATAGAAATTAAACTCTTGTCATATCACAATATTATAGTAACTTATTTAATTCCACAAACATGAATAACTCATGCAATGAAAAGACCTGACTAGATAATCCAACAGCTTCCTCAAAGTCTTGAGGTCTGACACGAGCTGCTTAGTCTTTTTCCCCAATGTGTGCCAAATTGGATCCAACTGTCTCCTCACAATCTCATCGAAGGACTTGAACAACCCATTCTCCACCGTCAGATCCTCCACGTCGACCTTGTTGGTCTTCCTCATCTCCTTCAAACACGCATCCATGACCTCAACAATGGCCTTCTGAATCCCCACCATGTACCTGCTCATCGGCACCCTTATATCCACCACCTCCGGCGGGTCCCTCTCCAGCTCCTGCGACACGTACACCTGAAACCGCGGCCACAGGTGCAGCTTCCGCACGTGCAGGCACTTCATCGTCCGCTCCGCCTTCGCGAACCCCGACACCATCGCGTGCGGCTTGTCGGAGAACGCCCGGACATACGCGCCGCGGTTTAGCGACCGGAAAATACGAATGATGAAGGCTTCGGTGGAAGTCTCGGAGAGCGAGTGCGCGTTGAGGATAATTATGCCGGCGATCTTGGAGGTCGGTAACTTGTTAGTTAGGATGTCGACGATTAGGATCCGCGGCGTGATGAAAAAGGCGCTGCCGGAGGTGTAGAGCGCGTGGCGGTGGGGCGCGTGGAGGTCGGCGGTGATTTCGGCGGGAATTTGGTAGAATTGGGGGTTTAGGGTTTTGAGGTGGAAGGTGATTTTGGATTTGAGGGAAGTGGAGGACGGTGAGAGGAGGAGGAGCGTGCCCTGAGATGAGGAGTGTAGAATGAGAAGAGAAGCGATGAGTTTGGAGAGAGCGAGGCCCGAGGAGAGAACGACGAGACAGCCATTGGAGTCTTCTAGAAGCTCTGTGATTATGTGCTCGTGGAATTGAACCATCGAAAATCGATTGCACTCTGCGCCAAAACCAGAACCAGGGAAGGGTTTTCGCGCGCTGAAATTTCAACTCTCAACCTAAGCCTTTAAATTTGGGCTGGCCCATACTCTTAGCTGTTGGGTTGCCCCGATTTCTAATTGAGGCCCATATCGCATCGTTCTGTTTCTAAGGACTCACTCGGAGGTTGCGTTCTTGTCACGTCCGAGGATTATATAGAGCAGATGTTTAGTGAAAGGAAATGTATTTGATTTTAGAATTAAAAAATGCAAAAGAATGAATTAATCATATGATAAAAAGTACAATTAACTATTGACCGCAAATGATGAATTTTTAAGTTTAAAAAGCACTTCTTTCGAGGAGTTAATCATGTTGCTGGTCCCTTTGCTATAATAGTTTTATTTGTCTTGCATGGTACGAGCAAAACGTGTATACATTCATCAAATCAAACTCCCTCTATAATTTATCTTGATTAGGGCCGACATAAAATATCTGGCCATTCCACCATGGCGTAACTCACCAACACATTTTAAAATTTCTTGCAAGAAAATGTATTAAAAATAAGGTTAAGCTTTTTTTTTGAAGAAAAATAAAATAAAAATAATAAGGTTAAGCTATTCACTGGTTCCTATAACTAACCTTATTTTAAGTTTTAATTATTATATGGGAAAATTTTAGTCGCTGTCATTAATACTACACTATTAGGTAGTGTGGGTGACGATGACCACTACAAAATTTTTTAATAATGCAAAAGTGTTACAAAAACTTTCTAAGTATAAAATATAATCACTATAAAAAGTTTTTCAAGTGCTTATTTTTTTTTACATTCTTACACCTAGCAAAAAAAAAAATGCAACACACATATGTCGCCAGAAAGTTTTTATGGCAATGTTAACAACACCACCATTTAACAGCAAGGTCCAAAACTAAATCTCTATGTAAAACTTAAAATACAGGAATAGTGAATAGTTTAACTGCAAAATAATTATTTTTTTAGGTCGAATAAAAAATAATTATATGTGTGTATGTGTGATTTTAAATATTTAGTTAATTTTAACTTTAAACTAATTTGTGCCTTTTTAATTGCCTAAACTTTTGAATGTCTATATCTTACCTAAATTTAAAGAAACCGTACAAAAGTTGTTACCAAGGTTAACCAACGTGCGCGAGCACACCTAAAAAGCACGTGAAAAACAATGGTAGTACTAATATGACATTACATCTTTTAAGAGGGCCCGGAGGGATAGTCTTATTTTGGCGTTTCCAAGAGAAGCAAATAACACGTTGTGGAATTTTCAAATCTAAGGAAACCAGACAAAGACATCGACCAATAATCGATGTAACAAAGCTAAGTTGACCTGACAACAACAGCTTACCTGTCACCTCTTTGCACCAGATGCAGCTGTCCTTGAAAACTGAAAAGTTAAAAAACCTAAAGAATAAACCTAAAATTACAACCATGTGTTCCTCGTGCTTCAACAATTTGTAGTTACAAAAATGAATATAAGGTTCAATCATCAATATCATATCATCACATTCACATCCTTCTTCAGCTGAGTTGTTTGTAATACAACAAGATGAATCCATGGAACATGAGAACTTCCAAGTTACTCTCTCAACAAGTTGCTTATCCTCCTTATCTCTTTGTAGAAGAGATTCCAAACATGGGAAATTCCAGGTACTATTCTTTAATTTTGTTCTTAAAGTCCACAACTTTATGGCTTTTTTTGCTTTTAATTAACATAGAAGATGAATTCCATCTATGTTGTGCAGTGGTGTGACCAAGGATGCTAGAGGTTCACAGATGACAATCTTCTATGGTGGCCAAGTTCTTGTCTTTGATGATATTCAAGCTGAAAAAGCCAAGGACATCATGTCTTTTGCCGGCAAAGGAATGTCTCAAAACCAGAACGATTATGCTAACACTTTCCCTGCTACAACTTCTGCTACTCCCACTAGACCATTCCCTTTTCTTATGAATATCATTCCAACCAGTGCCAACAATTCGGTTCAAGACCACCCTCAAGCACCATCCAAACCTGTTATTTGTGGTAATTTTTTTGGATCTCTGATGTTTATTCAGAAGATGATGAGAGATTTGTGTGTCGGTTTATGTGATTCTGATCCATCGCTTTGTGTTCCTTTTTGTTCAGATCTACCA